>VBSM01001118.1:40340668-40368117 GCA_008086735.1 Cheirogaleus medius
ACCTCTGAGCAGGAGCCAGTGTCTGTGTTTGTATATGGGGGGGGTGTTTGTGGGACAAAGCTGGCCCCTCATTGCCTGACAGCCCAGCTATCCCTTTCCTGGACGCTGCTAGGTGTGGGGAGCAGATGACGTGGCACCCAGGCTCGAGTAGGAGACACGTGGCCCCAACACATCCCGTTTCTCATGGCTCAGCACTGCTGTGGTGCCGGGGAGCACAGACAAGGTTGCTCCCATCGTCCGAGGGCCTGCATCTATATGAGCACATAATTCTGCATCCCCATTTCATGGCTGAGGAAACCAAGGTTCTGGGAGGTTAAATGACCTGCCTGAGACCACACACCAACAAGGCTCAGGGCTGTGTGTCTCTGCCCTTCCCCAGACCCATGCAGTCTCTCAGGGTGGCTTTGCCTGTGACCGAGACCCCTCTCCCAAGGGCAGAGACACCAGGGAAAGAGGTCATCAAGTCCTTTTTGGGCAGGAATCAAAGCTCTGCCTCAGGTTCTCTCCTGGAGCAAGGCATGGACACATGGCATGCATCCATCTGTCAGTATGTCACCTCCTCTTTCCTGACCCTGGCCTCTGTCACTGAGGTTTCCAGCACAAGTATGAGCCACATTTACTTACACTTTGTCCACCAGTGTCCCTGCTGCACTGTGAGTACTCCCAGGGCTTTCCTGCGCCCAGGACACTGAGAGCCCATCAGATGCTTTGTGCAGTCAGAAAAAGGCACGTGCTCTGGGCAGACTCGTTAGAAAAAGCACCCCTCTAAACAAAAATAAAGTTGCCAGATAGACCTCTGAACTAAGGTTATGGCTTAGCGAGTGGAACACAGCCAGGCTTGCAGGCCCCTTTACCCCTTGGCTGTACTTTTGTGTGGTTCACAACATGTACAACGGTACAGGGCAGTCCTGCCTGATCTCTCCCATATCCCCAACACATGGCAGAGGGCCATGCACAGATGGATGCTGAACGAACACGTGCAGAGCCACAGGGCTATCACAGCAGGACCCTCCCTCCCCGAGCTTCCTCCGTGTGCCTTGTTTACAGATGTGGCAAATGAGGCTGAACAACTTGTTTCATACAAGTGTGTTTCCTTCTTACAGTACTTGGCTCCAGAAGTGCTCCGTAAAGAGCCGTATGACCGGGCGGTGGACTGGTGGTGCTTGGGGGCAGTCCTCTATGAGATGCTACATGGCCTGGTGAGTGGCGTGTAGCCATCCTCAAGGGACATCTGGCTCTGGGATGAGCTAGGTAGCCAATGGACCCTAGAACCACCTCTGAGCAGGAGCCAGTGTCTGTGTTTGTATATGGGGGGGGTGTTTGTGGGTGTTTGTGGGTCTCTCCTGCATGTGGTCTACGCAGCTCTGCTGGGGGAACCGAACAAGCCATCTCTTCCTGCCTAAAAGAGACGATGCCAAAGTGATATGAGGATTATATATACTTTTTCAATAATGTTAGTTTAGCACTTTACAGTTTACAACACACTTTCTCACCTTGGGTGCCTCAAAATAGCCTTCCAAGGTTGACACTGTTGGAAATGGAGTTGGTTTTAGTTTACTGAGAGGGAAACTGAGGCCAAGAGAGGTCATGTCCCAATAAATTGTGGAACCAACCCCCAGGCCACACCGTTGTACTCTGGGTGGTTTCACCCACATATCTTGGTGCGTGTGAAGGAGCAGGCTAGGGGGAGTTGGGAGGAGGAGCAGCTGGCAGGGGAGTGGGAGGAAGAGCAGCAAGAAAGAGAAGTGGACCCTGAACATGGCTGGGGCCTGGCTCTCTTCCCAGCCGAGTGCACGTGCCGTAGATGCTCTGAGCCTTGTCTTCCCATGTGAAAAATCCCAGCCTCTCTCGGAAGACGATTATAAGACTGGGGTGAAATGATGAAGGTGAGAGTGCAAACTTGGCCAGGTGTGAAGGTGCTGCACAAGCTGGATTAAGAGAGATGGGCCAGCGTCGCTCTGCATGTTCAGTGCTAAAGAGAGAGAGACAGTCAGACAGAGTGAGACAGAGAGAGAGAGAGAGATGGGCCAGGGGATGCTCCCAGGAAGTCCACAAGCCTCACACTGGTGGGGAGAGACTTCTGGCCTTCCCAGCAACCCTCTCCACCACCGTGCTGGGGCCTGAAGGTCCTGTCTCTCTCGTCCACCACGTGAGCCACAGCACAAGACACAGGGCTGGCGGAATCCTCCAGCTGTCCAGCCTGCTCCAGGTCTCCCTGAGCCTGTGCCCGCTTTCGCATGGGTGATCCTCCAGCTGCTCTCTCTCTTTCTCTCTGTCTCTCTCTCACCAGCCGCCCTTCTACAGCCAAGACGTGTCCCAGATGTATGAGAACATTCTGCACCAGCCACTACAGATCCCTGGGGGCCGGACAGTGGCCGCCTGTGACCTCCTGCAAGGCCTTCTCCACAAGGACCAGAGGCAGCGGCTGGGCTCCAAAGCGGACTTCGTAGGTGACCTGCCAGCTCAGCACTGGCCCCTCGTGCGGCTCTCAGGTTCCTGCAGAGGCAGCTCAGAAGCACCTTAACACGTGTCCTCCTGCCCTTTACAACCAGGCACTGCTATTTCATTTGGAAATTCACTGCTGCTGCTAGCTGGCTACTTTCTTTAGTTCTCTTGGTCAGTCGATATTTATTGGGCACCCACCATGTGTGGGTTATAGAGCTTGGTGCTAGGGATTCAATCGACTGGGTCTCTGTCCTTATTAAGTGTGGGGGTGGGGAGAATGACAAAAACAAACATTATATACCATTATCATAAAGTGTGACAAATGTCAGGAAGGAAATGAACCATGAGCTGAGATAGACAATGATGGGAGGGGGACAAATTCACACCAGTGTGATCAGAGAAGTCCTTTCTGAGGAGGTGACAATTAAGCTGAAACTTGAAGCATGAAGGAGCCAGTCATGCACAGAGCTGGGCAAAGGCACCCTAGACATAGGGCATAGCACATGCAAAAGTCCTGTGGCAGGAATGAGGAGCGTGGTAAGCTTTAGGGGGTTTTGAGCAAGGGAGCAGCATGACCCGATGTAAGTTTTTAGAAGATTCCTCTAGCTTCTGTGCGGAGAGTGGACTGGACTTGTTTTTTACAAATATCTGAGCACTTCTTCCTTGCCAGATCCCAGGCTGGACACCGGGGATACAGAGATAAATAATTCATAGTCTGTTCCCTTAACAAATTCATTATACTTTTAAAGTACTTAAAGTGACTTAAAGTAGTACTTTAAAAATAATCTTACATTAACACCTGTGAAAGCGAAGAAAAAGAAATCTTACATTCTTTACTCAACACAAGATAATCTGGATTTTTAAAAAGAAGGCCACAGTATTTTTTTCCCCTAGAAGTTTGTTTTCTTTTCTAGCATCATAGTGGTTCAGATGAATGGACTATGAGACGGGCTACCTGGGTTCACATCCCTCCCCCACCACTGTCTAGTTGCAGGACCTTGGGCATATTGCTTAATTTCTCTCTGTGAGCCTCAGTTTCCTCATCTACAATAATATGAAGATTAATTGAATTAACATACACAAAGCGCCTAGACCAGTGCTGAGCACACAGTAAGTGCTTGTCAGATGTCTGTACCAAGAGCCCTACATGCCACGTACTGTGAAGTGTGACATTTAGGGCATTTGCCTGCCTACCCCTGGCCAGGTTAAAGAACAGGGGCTTCCATGAAGATAGGTCCCCTCCTTCCAACTGGATGTTTGCATCTTAAAAAATATGTGTGACTTTTAAAATAAATTATATATATTCACATAGACCAAAATTCAAAGGGTACAAAAGAACATCTAGAAAAAGTCTCTCCAGCCACCTAGGTCCCTCAGTTCAGAGGCAACCAATGTTACCAATTTCTTGGGAATTCTTTTGGAGATATTTTGGATCTGGCTTTTTTTTTTTTTTTAAAGTATAGATTTAGGGGATACAGGTGCAGTTTCGTTACATGGATGTACTGTGTAGTGGTGAAGTCTGGCCTTATTTATTTATTTATTTTTATATTTTGTAGAGATGAGGTCTTGCTATATTGCCCAGGCTGGTCTTGAACTCCTGGCCTCAAGGGTTCCTCCCCGCTTCAGCCTCCCAAACTGCTGGGATTACAGGCGAGAGCCACTGCACCCAGCCCTAGCCTGGGCTTTTAGTGTAGCCATCACCCAAATAGTGTACATTGTACCCTTCAGTAATTTCTTATCCCTCAAGCCCCTCCCACCCTTCCAAGTCTCCAATATCTATTATTCTATTCTCAGATCTGACTTTTTAACCAGCCCACTGCAGGGTTCTGGTACAGGGAGTTGGGGAATCATTTTTTGAGAAACACAGATAGAGAGTAGGTCGTGCTATGATGAGAAGAAGTTGGTGCCAACATTGATTTTAATTCAGAAAGAAATGGTGAATCATGCCCAGGTCCAATTCTTAAATTCTGAGTCTCTGGGAATCTACAGGTTTTCTTGGGGCTTTAACTTCTCAAACCTTCCTTAGTGAGTTGATTTGGTCGATTTCTCTGGTTCGCATTCTGGAAGACTCAAGATGTCCTGAGGCAGAATGGGGGGAGGGTCCCCAAGCACCCCTTGGGCATCCGTCCCCCCACCACCTCCACCCAGAACAGGTTCCACTGTCTTGCTCAGGGACATGCCTGCAAAACCTAGGACACTGTAGGAGCTCAGAGAAGGTGCACAGTAAATAGTTGCGGAATAAACAGATGCTACGTGGGAGAATGGTTTGGATTCTGCATGATGGGAGAGGCCTGGCTGGGGAATGCTCTCCTATCCCAGGAAACCAGCCAGAACTGCAAGTTACTTTCCAGTGGAGAGCCAGTTGCTGGTAGAGCTGCGGCTCTGGCGGATGTGGGGGTGGGGTGGAGCGCCTGTGGGGAGGGTACTTCTAACCAGCACCTTTTTCCTGCAGCTCGAGATAAAGAATCATGTATTCTTCAGCCCCATAAACTGGGACGACTTGTACCACAAGAGGCTAACTCCCCCCTTCAACCCAAATGTGGTAAGTAAGATGTCCCCGCATTCTAGATTCTGGATGTCCAGGACTGGTGGGAGCTTGGTATATGGGCCAGCTTTCTTTATGCAGATGAGAAAACTGGGGGACCAAGAGGCTCATGGATTTGTGCAAGACCACATAGTAAGTCTGAGGCATAACTGGCTCTATCACCCACAAGTCCTGTTGCCAGCTCAACTCTTGGGCGACAGCTGCCGCCCTTGATTGTTAGCACCAGTAACCCTCACCACAGGGTCTTTCATGGGTTTTATTTTATTTTATTTTTTGAGACAGAGTCTCACTCTGTTGCCCAGGCTAGAGTGCTGTGGCATCAGCCTAGCTCACAGCAACCTCAAACTCCTGGGCTCAAGCGATCCTCCTGCCTCAGCCTCCCAAGAAGCTGGGACTACAGGCATGAGCCACCATGCCAGGCTAATTTTTTTCTATATATATTTTTTGCTGTCCAAGTAATTTCTTCCTATTTTTAGTAGAGACGGGGTCTCACTCTTGCTCAGGCTGGTTTCGAACTCCTGACCTTGAGCGATCCTCGCGCCTCAGCCTCCCAGAGAGCTAGGATTACAGGCATGAGCCACCGAGCCTAGCCCATTCATGGTTTTTAAAGTGCTGTGTCATGTAGCACACCCAGACAGAGCCAAGCCCTACAGAGATGTTTTATCTTTTTCTATATTTAGACTTTTTCCTGATAACAAAAATAATATGTATTCCATATAGAACATGTGTAAAGCAGAGAAGTTTAAAGCAGCATCAGGGAAATTCTTATTATCTCACTACCCAAGAGAAACCACTGGCATGTTTCCTTCCAGTCTTTTTTCTATGTGTCTTTTTTTTTCACATAGTTAGGTCATACTTTATAATACCTATCTGTGTGTGTGTGTGTGTCTTCCCCCGTGCATTTAAAAAATTTTTATTTATTTATTTGAATGACTGGGTCTTACTCCGTTGCCCAGGCTGGGGTACAGTGGCATGATCATAACTCACTGCAGCCTTGAACTCATGGGCTCAAACGAGCCTCCCGCCTCAGCCTCCCAAGCAGCTGGGACTATAGGTGTGCACTACCGTGTCTGGCTTCCCTGTTTTTATTTGGCTAAAAACTGTTATCATTTCCATATGTCATATAAAACTTTATAAATATAATTTTTAGTGGCTGCATAATATTTCAATCTTATGTTGGTAACATAATTTACTCAACCATGCTCCTAATTGTGAACTTTGGGTTACCATTTTTTTCTCTCTATCATAATGTGCTGATGAACATCTTTAAGTATATATCTTTGCCCAGAGTTCTGGTCATTTCCTTAAGATGGATTCCAGATGGGGAATTGCCAGGTCAGAGAATGTCAACGTTTTTAGGTTCCTGATTCGTACTGCCTGTCCACTGTGTGGAAGGGAGAACCAACTGTTTCCCACCAGCGGCGCCTGCTGGAGAGCTCTCATCTTACTCGCCCTCTGCGGCATCATGTGTTGTTGTTATTGTTTTTTGTTTTGCAAATTTGGTAAGGGAAAAATTGCATCTCATTGTTTTCATTTATATTTCTTCGATTTATGGTGAAGGTGGTTAGTTTTTTTTTTTTTTGAGACAGAGTCTCACTCTGTTGCCTGGGCTAGAGTGCCATGGCGTCAGCCTAGCTCACAGCAACCTCCAACTCCTGGGCTCAAGTGATCCTCCTGCCTCAGCCTCCCGAGTAGCTTGGACTACAGGCATGCACCACCATGCCCGGCTAAGTTTTTCTATATATTTTTAGTTGGCCAATTAATTTCTTTCTATTTTTAGTAGAGACAGGGTCTTGCTCAGGCTGGTTTTGAACTCCTGACCTTGAGCCATCTGCCCGCCTTGGCCTCCCAGAGTGCTAGGATTACAGGTGTGAGCCACCGCGCCCGGCCAGTTTTTAAACATTAATTAGCAGCAGCAGTATGAACGAAAGGAGCCCCATTGGAGGTGGACGTGTGAGGTTGTCTCGGCCACCTGTCCGATGCGGCGTCCAGCCCCCTCCTCCCAAGCAGTCTGCACACCAAACACTGCCAGTGTGAATTCACTATTTGCATTTTTATAAAACCCAGGGGTTTGTAATGTTCATGAACATTGACCTGTTCATGAACGTGTCTTTGAGCACCAGATTTGTGATAACAGTTGTCAGATAGGATACACTCAGTCCAGGCACCTGAAAAGGTTCTTTTTCTTGGGATCTTAAAGAGATAGTGAAGAGATACACCAGCATACACCCTGGAGAGAGAGCGACGCTCAGAACATCAGGGATGCAATGCAATGCAGCAGCACACGGATCTTAGAGTGAGGCATGCTGGGGTGGATTCCTGGTGCTGCCACCTACTGCTTGGGAGACCTTAAGTAAGTTTCTTTAGCATCATTTTCTTCACTTGTAAAAAAACAACAAATACCTGCCTTGTCTAGGGCCACACAACTAACAAGATCAGAGGCCAGAGCCAAGATTCACGATCTGGTCTTAGAACCATGAGCTTCTGGCTGGGACCACCACACCCTGTGGCCTTTTTGAGAAACTGGAAACTGTGGTCTGTTTGGTTCTGCAGCCCAGGACAAAAGCATATTTGCAGACCCTTCCGCTGGGTCACCTACTGACATCATAAAACCTAGGCGGCAAAATCCCCATAGCCTGTGCCTCCTCCAGAGAGAGACTGTATCGATTGGCTCTTGCTGTATACCAAGCTGCCTCAAAACTAAGGGGCTTAAAACAACAGTCTTTTATTTTGTTCAGATTCTCTGTGGTGTTTTTAGTCCGGGCCAGGCCAGCTGGTCTCCGCAGAGCTCTCTCGTGCCTGTAGTCAGCTAGAGGGACAGCGGCTGCTGATGATCTAGAATTGCCTCACTCTGTGTCTGGGAGTTGGCAGGCAGCCAGGGCAACCGAGATCTCCTTCATGAGGCCTCTCACACCGCAGCAGGCAAGTCTGGGCTCCTTCACATTGTGGCCTCGGGGTTCCAAGTACGGCAAGAGAGAATCACTCCCGATGTTTATTTTTCAGGCCTCTGCTTGCATCACATTTGGGAATGTCCCATTGACCTAAGCAAGTCACAGGGCTAACCAATAGTGAAGGGATGGAGAAACAGACTCCACCTCTGGATGGGAAATGGAGAATCTGTGATCACTTTTGCAATCTCCCACACAGGTCTTCCTCCAAAGCTGCCCTGGGCACTCCCTACCACATTGCCCTATGTTATCTTCTTCATAGGACCTAGCAACAACCTAAATTAGACATCTGTATGCATGCTTATTATCAACATCAATCCTCCTATCCCCTCCGTAATATAAGCTTCACAAAAGCAGGAAGAGCCAAGAATGGTGCCTGGCAGGCATTCAGTAGGTACATGTTGACTGGCTGACTAGTCTTAAAGATTGGTGGGATTGGCCGAGAGCGGTGGCTCACGCCTATAATCCTAGCACTCTGGCCCGAGGCGGGAGGATCGCTCAAGGTCAGGAGTTCAAAACCAGCCTGAGCAAGAGCGAAACGCCATCTCTACTAAAAATAGAAAGAAATTAATTGGCCAACTAAAAATATATAGAAAAAATTAGCCAGGCATGGTGGCACATGCCTGTAATCCCAGCTACTCGGGAGGCTAAGGCAGGAGGATCGCTTGAGTCCAGGAGGTGGAGGTTGCTGTGAGCTAGGCTGACACCACGGCACTCTAGCCCGGGCAACAGAGTGAGACTCTGTCTCAAAAAAAAAAAATTATAAAGATTGGTGGGAGTAAGAAGTATGCCAGGACTCAACCACGTGGAATAGAATGATTAATGTCAATGCATGGGAAAGTGACAGCCAAGTATGGGTAACTAGGAGGCACTTGGAGTAGAGGCCTGATGTTCCTCGCTGAGGCTTTGTGCTCTTTTGGGAGCTCAGACCCCAGTGTTCCCTTCTCATCATTGGCTTCTATTGACAGGCAGGACCTGCTGACTTGAAAAACTTTGACCCAGAGTTCACCCAGGAAGCTGTGTCCAAGTCCATTGGCTGCACCCCTGACACTGTGGCCAGCAGCTCTGGGGCCTCAAGTGCATTCCTGGGATTTTCTTATGCACAGGAGGATGCAGACCTCTTGGATGGCTAGAAGAGGAGCACCTATGAAACCACTGAGACCAGCTGGTATTAGTACGGAATTACCTTCAGCTGCTAGGAACAGAGATGCAAAGTAACAATGACTTGAATGAGAAACAAGTTTATTTTTTTCCATCGCCTAATAGTGTTAGGTGGTCCAGGGCTAGTGTGACAGGTCATCAGATACTCAAGGCAATGGCTTCCAATATTAGGGTTGCTGCATTATCACACAATGGTTCCTGGAGCTCTAGCCACCAATTTTGTGTTCTGGGCAGCAAAAAAGGAGGAAGGGAAAAGAGCAAAATGGCACTTTTAAAAGCTTTCCCAGAGCCCCACCAATGACTTCTGCTTACATCTCACTAAACACACAACCTTGCCTGGATTGGAGGCTGGGCTGCGTGGCTCATTAGCGGGGCACATGACTACCCAGCTGACACTAAGAGAGAAAGGGAGAATGTTGGACAGGCAACCAAGCACTCTTTACCAGAAGGGCTCCTCCTAGTGTTTGGATTTTGATCTCAATGTGTAAAATGACAGAGATGTAACAAACGTATAGGGTATCAGCCAACATCTCCATATTGATGGTGTCTTTCTTTGTTGTGGGTAGTACTGGACATTTGTTTTGGGTTGGTTGCCTGGTATCTGAACCCCTTCCTATATTCAGGGAGTACCCTACTTTATAAGCCTTTACGAAGAGCAATAACTACCTCCACGTAGAGTAGCTAAAAATGCTAGATACTGACTTTCCCAGCCTCCCCTGGAGCTAGGGCCAGGCATGTGGCCCAGGGATGCACCTGTGCCACTCTTTGACTCAGGGGACTAGGAGCTCTCTTTCATGTATTAATTGTGGTGAGTACCCACAAAACTGAGTTTCTGATATAAAAATAGCAACAATGCAAATTGTAGCAATTGGTACTTAGCTTCAGCAACAGCAGCAGTTTCCTCATCAGACCAGCACTGCAGTGTCATTCCTGGAAGCCTCAAGTCTCGCTCTCTAGCTTTCCCAATGATGTCAAGAGCTTTCGATGCTTTTAATACACTCCTTTTTTGCTTAATTGGCCCAAATCAGTTTTAGATCACCTGCCTAAGCTTGGCCAGTTTCTGTGCTAGATTTTTTAATGTCTGTTACTAATTTTCATCGAAACAATCCTAAGATAGAATTATTACTATCCCCTTTTTACCAGTAAGAAACAGGGTCAGAGAAGTTCCTTGCCCGAAGGTTGCATAGCTAATAAGGGCCAGAGCTGGGATTTGGAGCCATATTTGATTTTTACATTTAACTTTTGTGCTGCTCTGTCCCTCACTCTGGGTGTTAGTTAGGTACAAGCAGAAAGACTGTCAAAATCTCTAATGAGAGCCAAAGCAAGAATTGGTTGAACCAAGCGAGGTGTGAGAAATGGGGTTTTCAAGAGGAGCCATTTGACTGGTTGCTGTTTATGGTCTGAGCCTGGCTGCAGAAGTTCATGCTGTGTTCCACCTCACATGGGGAGCTCAGGCCTTGGACAGAGCTGGAGACTGCTGCAGACTTGGTGACCAGAGCTTCCTGGCCACCCATGGAGCTCCATATGTTGAAGATTAGTCATTTCTAAAGGTAATTCTAATTGGACAGAATGTGAGCATATAACACCTCATGAATTCAGGACACCCTGCACTTGTGGGATGGATCATACTTCCTTACTTCAGTGGTTTTTCACAAACCTGTGGTCCTACTTCAGGGTGGCCTTATTAGCTTTTTGCTTTGGGGACAAGGGGAGGAACTTTTCAGTCCCACTTTTTCCCTTCCATTTTTGTCCACCTAGCCCCTGCCCAAGCAATTATGGAGGACAAATCTGGGAGACCATGGCAAAAACACCAGTGACACTGACCTACTGGAGATCAAAGCTGGGTCAGGAAGAATTAATATTAAGCTTTGACATGTGCTGAGAACTCTGAAAGAAACACTCTGATTTCCATCTTAATAGCACTTGTCAATTGACAAATGTGGAACACGATGAGGGAGAGGTCAAAATCCCCCCAACTTCCCATAGCAAAAACTGTAATTGTCAGACACATGCAAGTACTGTCAAAAGTACACAAACAGCTGTGGGTTGTGAAACATATAATGGTTTTCTCTAAGGTGTAAAATCACAAATTTTTCACCAGGGTATGAAAAACTAGGCTATTGATCATGCTATACCTATGTTTATTGAGCACATTCCAAGTTTCATATGCATCATTTACAATACTCACAGTAAGCCAGCACCTAGAAATTATTAACCTCACTTTGCACATAGGAAACATTTGCTCAGAGATTAAGCAATTTGCCCAAGGTCACCCACTTGGTGAGGAACTGGGCATATCCAAGAACTGAACTTGGCACAGCTGAACTTGGTGGAGGTGAATGTGGTGGCAGCTGATTCTAAAACTCATGCTTTTCTACAGCCTCCAACAGTGGGAGAAGTGCTGTGGGCAGATGCTTTAGCAAATACTGATTGCACAACGGATAGAAAATTCCCAAGACTTGTCCCAATCCTAAAGTGGAACAGCCTACTCTCTCTCCAGTGGGAATACCTCCTTCCGTTTTTACCCTAAATATGGACTGTATTCACCCAATTTTGCACCAAAATACAGCATCTCCCAAAAGAGAATTCTCAATCACTCTCTTCTCCACTTTTTTAAATTTGGAGGGACAGTATTGTGAAAAGGCAACACCAATTGTGTGTGTACTTTAATATCCCAAACTCCTACTCTGTACTCTTTGAAGACAAACATAAATGTAAATCAGAACTGTCAGGCTCCTCCCCCTCTCCCACCTTCTCTCTTTCTTTTTTTTCTCTCTCTCTCCCTCGCTTCCTCCCTGAGCAAAAAATAAAAATAAAACTGAATAAATAAATAAACTGCCAGAAGTCTCCGCACTCATCGGTTTGAGTCTTCCAGGTTGCTGTAGCGTTGTACCCGAACCCACAGTCCTCAGGGCAGGCACAGAGCCCTCCCCTGGGGAGCAGCACAGCCTGTTTCTGGTTGCAGGCATCTGATTTTCCATTTTCAAGGCGATGGCAGGGCAACCTGTATGTGGTGATGGTTCTTTTGCACAAGCAGTTCCTTCTGATAGGAACGCCCTTGCCTTAATGAATACTTTACTTTCAGATCTCTGTTCTGCGGGGGCTCCTTTTTGACCAGCTCGGGCCCCTCGCAACTCCGTAATACAGTTTCTATTTTTACATTTTTGTAGGATCTGGCTAGCCAAGGTCTAACTCCCCGCCTGAAGATGCCTAGAGGGCGGCGGGTTCACTGCCACGTTCCCCGGTGCTCAGGCCAGGCACTGCGGCCAGGCTCGAAGATGTGGGGTTTATTAAAGGGAAAGAACTATCTCCTGTTACCGTCCTGGCCACTAAACCTGCCCACGCTCTCCCGGGAGGTCTTCCCCGGCCTCCGAGTCCGCTCACACCAGGTGTTCGCCCCCAGACATGTAATGCTACCAACCCAAGACATAACAGTTCCTAAAGATGCGACCCTTTCCGACCCCGCTGTTCTGCGCCTGCGCCCTGGGGACCGAGTTTGGAAACCTTCACTATTCTCCTTCCTCAGGGTGGAGCGAAGCGTGGGCCTTTGGTATCTACCGTTTTTATCAGCCTTTAATAATAATTGATATTAAGGAACAAAATGAAGTGGGCTTATTTTGGCGGAAAGTTCGTTCTAGTTGTGTTTGGATTTACCCCTCATCCAAAGTAATGGTACAGTCCGGCATTAGCCCCGCCCCTTACCCATCGCTCCTTTCGCTCCGTCGTCATCACGTCGCTCCGGAGGGAGTGCCTCGTCCGGGGCCACGCCTTCCCAGCGCGCCGGACCTCCGCGGTTGCTAGGCGGCCTTGGATACCTGACGGCGGGATGCTGGACGGCGTCAGGTGAAGGTGGTGGTCACTGGGCCTCAGGTAAGAAGGGCTCCAACCGATGGGCCGGCAGGGGCGTTGTGGCAGCCTGGGAGCTGGTGAGGGCCTCGCCCACACTCATCGAGGCCACCGGGCCAGTCTCCTGGAAAATTCTAGGTCCACAGGGGTAAAGCAAATTAGGGGTGTAGGCCGGCATCCTGGCCTTCTGGCTGGGCTCCAGTCTCCATCGCCTGGGCATGCATGGGTTTTTAGTTCTCCTGCTGAGTAGGAAAGAGCACTGGACGAGGAATCGTAAGGTCTTAGTCTCTGTTCTGTCATTGTTGCCACCCTTGGTCGTTCCATCGCTCATCTAGGAAAATACAGATTTGACTGGTAATGTAATTGAAGAGAAATGGAGAGAATGGATGGACAGCGCCACCCAAATATTGGTTATTTTTATTGTTTTTAACTTCTTTCCTATCCTGAAGAAAACTCATTTCTGAGTAATTCTGACAGTACAGGAACCCAGATCTGCTGTTCACACCAGAGGCTGAGCTACAATAAGCTGTTGACTGATATGTAGCTTTCCTTATGTTCTCCCTTTAAGAGCCATAAAATGACAAAAGGAGTTCCTCTCCTTTTCCTGGGAATCCTGCTGTTACGAATCTGTCCTTTGGCAAAAATAATTAGTGGCAAAGTAGAAATATGTAAATTCTAGTACTATCTGTGATGGAAAAAAGTTGAGAAGATATCCATGAAGACAGTGGATGAGTTCATTATGGCATAACCATGCAATAGATCACACAGCCACTAACCTAAATCATGAGGACTTTTAGGAAACTGGAGAAAGCAGAATACAATATTGTATGCACACAATGGGACAACAAGCGTGCACATGGATGGAACAGAACATAAAAAGATAGTTGTGTCAAGTGATGGGATCGTGGGGATTTCTTTTCAACCAGACAAAATGATTTTTAAAGTTAATAAAAAAGAATAAATATGTGAAAGTAGCCAGGAAAATTCTAAAAATTAAAGATATTAAGGGGAATTAGCCCTCCAGTGTCACTAGATATTATAACACAGAAATATAGCAGTTAAATGAGTATGGAACTGAGCAGAAACTTACAGACAGATAGAACATGATAGAAATCAGAATAAGACCAAGATATATATGTAGGGATTTATATATAGTCAAGGTGGGACTGTATTTCAAATCAGCCTTGAAAAGTTAGATTGGTGTTGGGCAGCTTTCTAGTAATTTAGAAAATACTGAAACCCATTTTAGCACCAAAATCCATTCCAAATGGACCAAAATTTAAGTGTTAAAAAATTACATTGTGAAAGTACTGGAAGAAAGCATTGTTGGGTATATTTATAATTTTAGCATGGCAAAAGCTCTTCTGAATGTGTCATGCAATCCAGAAGCCCTAAAGGAAAAGATTTATACTTTTGACTCTATAAAATTTATAATCTATATGGTCTGCAAATTCAACCAAACCAAAAAAGCTACCAGAAGTCAAGTCTTGAGACAAATAAACTCATGAAAATGTTAATGATCAATTAGAAAAATATGAAGCCCAATAGAAAAATGAGTAGAGTATGCGAGCAAGAAAATCAGAAGAAATTCAATGCTAATCTCACTAATTTAAGAGGGCAGATTAAAACAATAATGAGGATTTTTTAAACCTATTTTATTGGCAAAAATTAGAAAGATTAGAAATAGGATTGTGTAGAAACAAATGTATTAGTGTTAGTGGATGTATAAATTAGTACAATTTTTTTGGGGGGGCCAATTTGGAAATGCTTCACTCAACCATTCAACAGGTAGGAATTCTACAAATATGTAAAGTGCACAGAAGCATCATGTTCAACAATGATGTTTTTAGTATTATTTTACTAGCAAAAAGTTTGAAAAAAGACAATCAGTATATGACTGGTTAAATAAATTATGGTACATGCATAAAATGAAATACTGTGCAGCCGTTTGAAAGAATGTGGTAGATCCATATGTATTGACACAGAACGATATCAGATATACAAGATTAGGTGAAAAAATGTGTTGCAGAATAGTGCATATAGTAAGATCCTATTTCATAAAATAAAACTGTAAGTTAATATATATAAAAAGAATCTGGAATCTTCACAATAGTTAGCAGTGAGGAATCAGGTTGGAAACATGGTCTTGGGGCACAAAGAGTGGAGTGATTGTGGGGCAGGGCCTTGGGTGTAGGCTGGTGGGAGGGCCAGGGCAAAAGACTGAAAGCAAAAGCTCAGGGTGGGCATAGTTTTGTTTGGCCATAGGTTTCTGCAGCTATGATTCTGCATTTTACTCTCAATCTTTGAGAATTGTAGGGGCTTCATAGATAGGTTGCAGTTGTATACCCTTTCTTGATAAATTAGAAGTGGAAAGTAACTATTCCTTTTGGAGTCTTTCTTTTGGGATATTCTTTATTGTTTTTCTGATCTTATCTTTCTACCATAAGGTAACCATGGAGAAAGAGCTTCGGAGCACCATTCTATTTAACGCATACAAAAAGGAGCTATTTACCACCAACAATGGCTATAAATCTATGCAGAAAAAACTTCGGAGTAATTGGAAGATTCAGAGGTGACTATGGCCA
The DNA here is from genome assembly GCA_008086735.1 of Cheirogaleus medius. Classification (NCBI taxonomy): domain Eukaryota; kingdom Metazoa; phylum Chordata; class Mammalia; order Primates; family Cheirogaleidae; genus Cheirogaleus; species Cheirogaleus medius. The sequence goes on from VBSM01001118.1 coordinate 40,356,199, forward strand.
TGTATATTGTTTTCCCTTCTAAGTGATAACGATAGCCCACTGGTGAAACTGAAAAATATTTATTTTATTATGTAACATAGATTGTTTAGGTGGGAGGAGCTCAATTTCAAGATTGTTCAGAATTATTATTATTAAAACATCTCTTTCAAAAAAAGTAATCAGCATGTTACTAAGTTGTCCTGCAAAGCACAAACCAAAAAATTATTCTAATTATACACATATAATTTTTTAAGATCTTAGAGGCTTTCTTCATATTTTATAATAACTTGGGTCAATACTTTAGGAAAATGAACAATGAGAATTAAATGAGAATATCTCTGTCTTTATGTATATATTCATGTATTTTTTTTTAATGGGTGAGGATATAGTCATACAAACTAATGATAGAACTGATTGAATCAGTAGTTTAGGACTTCTTTATGCTTTATCCTGGTTTAATTTGAACACCTTGACTTACTGGAATTATTTGAACACAGGCCAGGTAACTCTGTGGGGCAGGCCTGTAGTGGGGATTCTCACTTTGGGAGAGAGGCAGGACAAGGTACTTCCAAGTCCCTTCATCTCTTGACTGCTGTGGCCTCTGGTTCCATACCGTAGAGAGGCTAAAATAATTCATAAACTGGTTTGAATTATGCATCTAACATTTGCTTTTAAAATCATATTTCTAGCTTAAAAGATGAAATCACATCTGAGAAGCTAATTGGGGTGAAACTGTGGATTACAGCCGGGCCAAGAGAAAAATTTACTGCAGCTGAGGTAAGGAAATATCCATAAAGAAGAGATATAGTGAGATGGTTAGGAGCATGGGCTCTGAAATCCTGGATTTAAATCCTCCTTCACCACTTACTGTGTTGCCTTAAGGTAGTCACTTCATCTCTCTTTTCATCCTGGAGGTGTGATGATTAACTGATACTCCATGTAAAGTGCCAAACACATAGTGTGGGCTAATTAAATATTAGCCATGATTCTTTGCCATATTTTTGCTTTGAAAATAGAAAAATTTCATTTAAAATTAAGCTGTTTTTTAAAATTTCATGGAATAAAGAATGATAAATGTAAGACCTAGAACACAAATTACAAGTGTTGGTGAGAATGTAAAGAAATTGGAGCCCTTCCACACTGCTGGTGGGAATGTAAAATGGTGCAACCATTATGAAAAACAGTATGGCAGTTCCTCAAAAAGTTAAAAAATAGAATTACCATATGATCTAGCAATATCACTTCTAGGTATATGCCCCCCAGAATTGAAAGCATCTCAAAGAGATTTGCACACCCATATTCTTAGCAGCACTATTCACAATACCCAAAAGGTAGAAATAGCCCAACTTTCCATTGACAGATGAATAGATAAATAAAATGTGGTATATACATAAAATAGAATTAGTCTTTAAAAGGAAGGAAATTCTGATACATGCTACATCATGGATGAACCTTGAAACATTATGCTAAATGAAAAAGATAGACACAAAAAGACAAATACTATATGATTCCACTTATAGAAGTATGAGGTACCCAGAATAGTCAAATTTATAGAGACATGGCCAGGTATGGTGGGTCACGGCTGTGATCTTAGCACTCTGGGAGGCTGTCTCTACTAAAATAGAAAGAAATTAGCCAGACAACTAAAAATAGAAAAAATTAGGTGGGTATGGTAGTGCATGCCTGAAGTCCCAGCTACTCGGGAGGCTGAGGCAGGAAGATTGCTTGAGCCCAGGAGATTGAGGTTGCTGTGAGCTAGGCTGACGCCATGGCACTCTAGACCAGGCAACAGAGCCAGACTCTGTCTCAAAAAAAAAAAAAAGGTATAGAGACAGAAAATAGAATGATGGTTGCCAGGGCCTGGGGCGAGGGAAGAATGGGGAGCTGTTGTTTGATAGGTACAGTTTCAGTTTTGAAAGATGAAAGAGTTCTAGTGATTGGTTACACAACAGTGTGAGTATATTTATCACTACTGAACTGTACACTTAAAAATGGTTAAGATGGTCAAGTTAGGTTAGTGTATTTTTCCACAATTAATAAAACAAGAAGCCCAGAATATAGCAAGAGCCGTTCTCACGGAGACTTGTAGGAAGTGCCTTTGTACTCAGGGAGAGTATGGGGAGTAGGGAGGTTGAGGCAGGGCAGGGCCAGTGTGGTCCTTAGGTTGAGGCAGGCAAAGGTCTCCTGCTGTTACTCTGGGTGGTACCAGTGGGTAGAGGTCCACGGGGGAGTATTTCTATTTCCTTTTTTTCTCAATGTGATTGCAAGGTGACTTTCCACCTGGGAGGGCTTGAAGTGAGACATAACTGTTTGATCAGGTTAATTGAGAGGAGAAGTAGGAATTACTGTTGGGAATGTGGAGGTGACCAACTATCCCTACCCACTGATACCCTGAGGGAAACATATGTACAGATGGCAGTGGCCTGCAAAGGAATACTTTATTACTTTTTGGGGTTTGGCTCCACTTCCCCCCTCAACCTAGAGAAGCCAAAGAGAGAGGTGACCAGGTCTTTACCAAAGAGCAAGCAGCCTCAGGAAAGCAGGGGTGTCTAGAGAAAGGGTCAGAGCCTGGGCAGTTTTTCCTAAGCAGGGGATGGGCACCAGGCCAAGCCTTACTTCAGGCTCCCAGGGAGGGAACCCTGTGGCTTCCAAAAGACTCAAGTCCTTTGAGAGGCAGGTTTAGTTCTTTGGAACTTTAGCCTAATAAAATATCCTCTCACCAGGCCAGTCCCTGGCACCATGCCCTTCTCTTTAGAGTTGGAGTGAGGTGGGAAGGAAAGGGAGAAAAGCCTTTTAGCTTTTTTCTAAGAACCAACATTCCCTTATGTTTTTATTCTTCCAGTGGGCTGATCCTGGTAAGATCACTGCCTTGTCATTACTGCTGGTCTTCTAGGACAAGTAAAGAGGTCACTTCACTCCTCAAAAACTGTGATGCTTTTTTCATACTGTCCTTCAGAAGCTTTGTGACAGGACAGACATCCTATGTCTGGTATTAGATACTAGTATCAGGCTAGAAATTAGGCTTTAAAGTCTTCCCTTGTTTCCTACTTCAGCTACTTTGACTCATCACACTGACTTGGTAGGGGCCAGCTACCACGAGGCAACCTTGTGGCTCAGACCAGTGTCTCCCAACCCTTTCAGGCCAGCATTCACCTATATTGCAAATGCCACCTTTATCATCCTGCATTGAAATGCATAGATAATATAACCCACCATCATTAAAAAAAAGTCAATATAATTTCCTAACTGTAATGTAAAGAAATTGAAGAAAGATGATTTTTTAAAGAATATATGTATTTGAAATTATTAATGCCTAGGCATATACAGTAGAAGAATATGTGTATTTCAGTGTTTTAATTCTTGGGCATACATATACCAGAACACTTCCTTATGCTTGACATTTTGAAATAAAGGTTAATAAATATATAAATTCACCATGAATGGGATAGGTACAAATGCAGGCTGATGCAGGTATGTTACACTGGCACTTCAAGGCATGAGCCACATTGCCATTGGCAATTCGAGTTTCCAAAATACTGACCAACTCTTGGTAAAGTCTAAGAAAAAAAAGAGTATAATTCTTCCCTCAATTTCACTCAGTTTACATGATAGTGTGTACCTGGGAATTCAGTATGTTAAACCGTACAAGAAATACTTTGTACAGTATTTATGTATAAACTGGAGTTAGATTGTAGGCTAAGTTTTGTTTGTTTTTCTTTTTTAAATCTACATGACTATCTGAGAAGATATTCAAATGTTGTGAGACAGTTCTTCACCATGTGGAACTGGCCTGAACATTGCATGATCTTTAGTATCCTTGCCCCTCCACCCACCCACTAAAATGTCCTTAAATATTAATATTATAACAATCCAAAATACCTGCTAGATGGCTTAAATGTCTCCACTGAGAGCCACAGGCCTGGATCATCCAGTGTTAATAATATGAAATATCCCACATTTGGTACCACATTGTAAAAATTACCAGTGTGAATGCATTCCTATTAGGAAATTAGTCTCTAAAATTTAAATCTGCAAAATTAATCTTTATTCCTGTTTTTGCCATAAAGAAACAAGAAACCCTTAATTTGTGGCAAATATCTGTTTTTTGTTAGAAGGGTCTCACTTAGATGCATGGGTGGATCCTGGGTCATCATTTGTGGAAACTCCTTCAACCTTTGCCCAACTGTGTTATTTATATGGCAGGTCCTTCATATAGCTCTTCTTCTTAAAATGCCAATAGGACACAATAGATGTCAGTACCAGCTCTCTACTGACTGCATTTAGACAACATGGACAAATCCCAGAACAAAAAATCATAAGTACCAAGTCCCCGTAGGATTTTCCAAGCAAAAGCTAAGTTCTGAGAATATATATTGCAATCTAGACCTGGCTTGCTATTCTCACTCATAGAATATAGCAGATATGTAGGGCTATGGGGGGTGGGGGAAGGAGTTTGATAGGAAATCAAAAGGAAGAGAAAGGCAGATGGAATCTAGGGAGAGTTTCAGTCTACTGTGCTGAGTCCAGGATCAATGAAGTTATTCCTCGTTTGTTTTCTTTTTACATTGTTGTTCCAAACATATTTATTAAGGATCTATTTTGTACCCAAATATGTGGCAGGTCCTACAACTGACACTAGTAATCAAAATCAAATAGCACATGATCTCTGCTCTCAAGGAACTCATAGCCTAGGGGAAATCAACAAACCATCTAACAATAACAATCAGTGTTCTAAGTTCCATGTTTCTACAGAAGCACATAAAAGAGGCACTAGATTATAAGGCCCAGAGGAAATGGCCTTTGAACTGATTTTTTAAAAACTTTGATTTTGAGGTCCTGCTCCCTAGCTTCGTCATCATGCTGGGCACCGCTCTCCACTGCTGCGCCGTAGCCGCAGGCAGCCAGGCCTCCTGCACCCCGCCCGGCCCCCAGGCCCTGCCGCAGCTATTCAGTCAATTCGCTGCTATTCCCACGAGTCACATGAGACAGATGAGGAGTTTGATGCTCGCTGGGTGACATACTTCAACAAGCCAGAAATAGATGCCTGGGAATTGCGTAAAGGGATGAACACACTTGTTGGCTATGATCTGGTTCCAGAACCCAAAATCATTGATGCTGCTTTGCGAGCATGCAGACGATTAAATTATTTTGCTAGTGCATTTCACATCCTAGAGGTTGTTAAGGACAAAGCAGGACCTCATAAGGAAATCTATCCCTATGTCATCCAGGAACTTAGACCAACTTTAAATGAATTGGGAATCTCCACTCCAGAAGAACTGGGCCTTGACAAAGTGTAAACCCCATGGATGGGCTTCCTAAGAATTTATTGATATTACTACTTGATTGTAAGCAGTCACCTGGACTGGTGATAGCATATTACCTTATTTGAAAATGTTTTCCTTTATTGGGTACCAAACTATGTAATGGTAACTTGGACTTTAATAAAAGGGAAATGAGTTTGAACTGAAAAAAAACCCAAAAAAACAAAAACTTTGATTTTGAAATAATTGATTCATTTGTTTTTTATATTGTGGGAAAGAGAGGGGGAAAGGGAACTCCAAGGAGTATGCAAGAGCAAAAGGGCTGTAATATAGCAAAGCTAATCTGGGCCAGTGGTTTCCAAAGTAGGATGTGTGTGATGAAGCAGTGGGGTGTCAAAAGGAAATTATATTTATTATTCATATTTTCCTTAGCCTTACAACGTTTCCTTTTTGAGAGTATGTTTTAAATTATAAATATGCATACTTTATATACAGATATATACACATTGGCTGTATATATGTGCATATTCAGATTTTTTCTGATGAGGTGCTTGATGAAAATTGAGAAACTATTGGTCTGGACCACCCACCCCAGGTTTTTTCAGGCTAGGTCAGCAAGATCAGCCCTAGATTTTTCTCCCCTCTGGAGCTTTGTGAAAGCCAGAGAGAGCTTCCCAGGATATAAGCAGACAACATGCACTTCTCACTACGGCTTGGTCAGTGGATGACCTTGAACAGAATTCCTCCTTGGGGTGGTATGAAAGGCCTTCATCCTGATATTCTTGGTGGGAATGAGGAGGAGGCATTGTCTAGATCGATGGTTCTCAACCAAGGGTGTTTCTGCTTCTTTGTGTCCTCCTGAGGGGACATTTGGCAATGTCTGAAGATGTTTTTGGTTATTAAGGGAGGGCAGATGCAACTGGCATCTAGTAGGTGAGACCAGAGGTACTGCTGAATGGAGAGTAGGAGCTTCCTTTAGCTGAGTTTTCTACTTTTGGTTTGCTGTCCAGATAGTCAACGTTGACACTGTCAGTTCATTTTGAGTATTTTGGAGCTTTATGTTCAAAGACAAGCTTGGAGATCCTACATAAAGAGTAAATTTTATCTTACATACATTTATATTTAAATGCCTTATAGATGTGAAGTGTTTATTTTTCAGCTACTTAAGGTCTTATTCATAGTATTTTGGACAAAAGTATTTTGAGTATATTCATAGGTTGTTTTTTTCCTTTGTGTAGTTTGAAGTCCTAAAGAAGTACCTTGACAGTGGTGGCGATATCCTTGTGATGCTAGGAGAAGGTGGAGAATCCAGATTTGATACCAATATCAACTTTTTACTAGAAGAATATGGAATCATGGTTAATAATGGTAATTGTTATTATTATTTTAAATGGAGGCAGTAATAGTATTCTTCATATCATAGCCCTCTAGGCCCAGGGGTACAATGGAAAGAGCCCTGGGCTGAGGGTACATGGTTCAGCGTTCTGATCTCACCAGTCGTGTGAGCCTTCTGTGCCAGGCTTCTTCCATTTATAAAATGAGAGGGATTGGAACAGAGTTCCAGGGTTCCTTTTGGGTCAAAATTTATCTGAGTCTATAATACCAAAGTTATTTCTAACCTAAAATACACCTTTTTCTCTTTTAAAGATGCTGTTGTTAGAAATGTGTATTACAAGTATTTCCATCCTAAAGAAGCTCTAGTTTCCAATGGAGTCTTGAACAGGTAAACATGTTGAAAAGCAGTAGTGTCTTTACAAGTGACTCTCATCTTTCCTCCATGAATCTTCCGTTATCTCTTTTTACACATTCTTTTCACTGCCCCTTCTTCATTTATTGCTTTTTTGTTTTATTTTAATTTATTTTATTACTACTTTTCTTTCATCAAATTATATTCCTCTATCTTTTGAAACCTTCACATTCACGTTTTTGTTAGGATTAGGATACTTTCAGTTGCAAGTGACAGAAAACCCTATTTAAGTGGAATTAAACAATAAAAAGACTTTATTGATTTACATACTTGAAAAGCCCAGAAATGAGGCAGGCTTTGGGTATGGATTGACTGAAAGATTCACGTCATCAGGGCTCTGGTTCCATTTCCTTCCAGTTCTCTTGGCTCTGTTCTGTGTGTGTGTGGGCTGAATAGTTTTTATAGTTCCCAAGTTCATATCTGTATGTCATACCATCTGGGGCAAGAGAGCATGCCTTGGTTCCAGCATTCCCAGCAAGAGTAGTCCTGATATCTACTCTTTTTTGGTTTATTTGGTTTTTTGTTGTTGTTGTTGGTTTTTGTTTGTTTGTTGATTTGTTTGTTGTTTGAGACAGAGTCTCCCTTTGTCACCCAGACTAGAGTGAAGTAGTGCCATCATAGCTAACTGCAACCTCAAACTCCTAGGCTCAAGCGATTCTCTTGCCTCAGCCTCCTGAGTAGTTGGGACTACAGGCATGTGCCACCATGCCCAACTCATTTTTCTATTTTTTGTAGAAATGGAGTCTTGCTATGTTTTTCAGGCTGGTCTCAAACTCCTGGCCTCAAGCGATCTTCCCGCCTTGATCTTCCCGCCTCGGCCTCCCAAAGTGCTAGGATTACAGACGTGAGGAGATTTGCTCTTTTTGAGCTGCCCTAGGCCACAATGCCCATCCCAAACTGTGCTGATGGCATAGCTAGGTTGTCTCCTGGAGCCTGGGATGGAGTGAGCTTCTCTGATCTGGATCCTAAAAATAAATCAGGGGTTTTGGGAAGTAGGAAATGAATGTCTGATGGAGCAACATCAGATGCTTTCTGTGAGCTTCTCTCATGTTCAAAATTATTCCATGCTTGAACTTGCTATGTGGCAGACATTCTGCTGGCTCTGAGGATAGAGTTTAGAATGTGGGCCTAGAATATGGACCCTTTCCTCAAAACTCAAGAAAGAGGCCAGGCATGGTGTCTCAAGCCTGTAATCCTAGCATTCTGTGAGGCCGAGGCAGGTGGATTGTTTGAGCTCAGGAGTTCGAGACCAGCCTGAGCAAGAGTGAGACCCCATCTCTACTAAAAATAGAAAGAAATTAGCTGGACAACTAAAAATATACAGAAAAAATTAGCCGGGCATGGTGGCATCTGTAGTCCCAGCTACCCAGGAGTCTGAGGCAGAAGGGTTGCTTGAGCCCAGGAGTTTGAGGTTGCGTGAGCTAGGCTGATGCCACAGCACTCTAGCCAGGGCAACAGAGTGAGACTCTGTCTCAAAAAAACAAAAACAAACAAACAAACAAAATCTCAAGAAAGAGGAGAACTGATTCCAATATTTTAACTTTGCAAGCATTCTAAGAGAGGTAAGGGTGTACTTTAATTTAAAAAAAAATGTATCTTGCAGTCTGTAAAATTCTTGCATCTTGTTCATATATACTATATTAATGAATGCAGTGTGAAATTCCCCAAATTTTTGTTTACTAGATTTTACTTTTTTTCTTTAAGGGAAATTAGCCGAGCTGCAGGAAAGGCCGTGCCTGGAATCATTGACGAGGAAAACAGTGGCAACAATGCCCAGTGAGTATGTTTTCTGAGGCTACCTGAGGAGGATGTGTTTATCATTTTGAAGAGTTTTTTTTTTTTCCAAAATGAAAAGAGTTTTTGTTTCTGATTACAAAAATAATTCTCACCAAAAAAATATTTGAACAATTCGAAGGCAAGAAAATATTATTATTGGACATTTAGGTAGTTTACAATATTTTGGTTTAATAATGCCACCTGATGTTTATCAAGCATTTACTATGTGACAGACATTTATTACCTCATTTAATCCTCACAATAACCCTGGAAGGTTAGAGATGAGTTACAGAGAGGTAATTGCCCAAATTCACGTGACTACTTAGATCAGTCTTTGGCAGTCTGCCCCAGAGTCTGTACTCTTAACTTCTACTCTATATTGTTGTTATAAATAATTTTATATTTGTCGTTATATTTAAATAACAAAGCACAAGTGAACGTCTTTGTATGTACAATTTTCGTGCACTCATGCTAATATTTTAGTGGGATAGATTCTTAGCATTGGAATTTCTAGGTCCAGGGTCTTCCCACTGATGCGTTTGCCAAATGTGATACATTGCCAAATCACTCTTCAGGCAGGTGGTAGCACTTATGGTCCCTATGAACACGCCCCTTTTTCCTCTCTTGCTGGTATGGAATATTCTAGTCAAAATGGTGTCTCTTATTTTAAATTTGTATTTCTTTGATTATTAGTGCCTGGGATGGCCTTTAAAGTCTATTGGCTGATTGTATTTCTGTGAATTGCTTGTTCATTGCTTTTTAACCATTTTTCTATTGATGGTTTCTATTTTCTTATGCATTTAGAAGACCTCTATGTGTTGCAAATATTTTTTCCAGCTTCCCTTTTCACTTTGGGGTATTTTACCCCATAAAAGGTGAAATTTGTATGTAGTTAAAGTATGTTACAAAGTTTTAGTAATTAAAATAACATAGTACTAGAGCAGAAATAGTAAAACATAAATAATACAGATTAGAATCAGACCTAAAACATATTTGGAGGATGGGGGTTATTTGTGTATAGTAAAAGTGGCATTTCAAATTATTGGGGATGGGGATGACCATCTTCTTCCTCCCCCATGCATAAGAAGCTACTTACTTCTCCCAGTTACACTCGTTTATACTTTCCTGTTAATTTACATGCATGTTTGTTAAAATGCTGTATTAAACTTGTAGCTAGAGTTGTCCCAATTTTGAATTAACAAAGCTTAGAAGAAATTTTGGGTTTGATGGTGGATCAAAGAGCATTGCTCAAGAAACACTAAGATTATTTTTCAGAAATTTAGTTTGTATTTTTTAAAAATTTGAATCTGTTTCTTTAATTTCTTACAGGGCTCTCACCTTTGTCTATCCTTTTGGTGCCACATTGAGTGTCATGAAACCAGCAGTGGCTGTTCTGTCTACAGGCTCTGTCTGCTTCCCACTTAACAGACCCATTCTGGCTTTCTATCACTCAAAGGTACAGCCTTTCTTAGATATGGGTATAGATGTTATTTTTATTGTTGAAATAATAAAAACTTACCATGTCCAGAGGGTTTGCATATGTTTCTCTTTGGTTTTCAAACCAGTATTTCAGTTATCTACATTTTACTTATGGGGAAACAGTGGATCATCCAGTAGTTGATGTAGTCAAGGCCTAAACCTAGCTCTTATTATTTTAAATCCAAAGCTTTTCCACTGTAGCATGAGGCTACCTATATTATAACTCTTAAAATAACTTTTCATCCTGTCTATGTGGGACTATGGTTCTCACTCTCAGTGTAAAGAAAATCATTCAGGAACAGAGGGAGTTAACAAATGACACACTATTACAGTGTCATACTGCTGTTGTTTTAGCTCATCCCAGGAAAGCATATCAGAGGATTAGTTGTCCAGTTCTCATCCTAGAAACCCCACAGAAATGTGGGGACAGGTGGTCCCACCTCCTTATGACTCCACTTTCCCACTGCCTTTTAATTCACGTTTTGCTGAATTTATCTTCCTCTGTCTGCTAAGACATAGAATTCAGCAACTGACCTTCGAGTTTTTTTCCCAGGAACCTAGATAGATGTCTCTCTAGCTCCTCACAATCCTATTTTTCTTTGTGGAATCTAGGTATTATGTTTCCTTCCTTATTTAAAAACTCTGACCTCATTTTTTAGAAGTAAATGTTTATACTGTGTTTGAAAGATTTAAACAAAATTCATAATGGCTATTAAGACATTTAGCCTATTCCAAACAGCTGGAAATATTGTTTTAAAATTAAAGTATTATTTTCAAGATGTAGAAAAAGTTTATGTAAACTATTCATAGGCACAAAAGTAAATGAGACACTATTTTAAGGGCTCTCAAGTATTTTAACACCTTAAGGACCGCTCACGAGTTTTCTCCTGTTTTGCACGTCATCTGTTAAGAACCTCTCACGAGTTTTCTTGTTTTTCACTGTAGTTACGATGATTTAAATAACGTGAAGTTTGCCCCAAAACGTGCGGTCCCTGGCGTATATCTTAGAGATTTCTGTGCGGTACGAAAGGTGTTAATACTACGATTATTGGATTTCTTAAGTGTGCATAGAGATTTTACCTGGCATAATCAGTCGATTTTTATGGAACATCCATCAAGTGCAGAATTCTGTGCTAAGTGTGGTGATTCATCTAGAACTCATGAGATTATCATCTTCTCATTGCCTAGCCATTTAAAGCCCATTTTATCTACATAGGATTTCAGTCCTGCCTAATAAACACAACCTTTGAGAGAGATTGTTGTCCATCACCCTTAAGTTTGTGAGATGAACCAGTGATACCAGAGAAGGGGCTACTCTCCATCCTCCTGGAAACCCTGAGCAGGGCTGGGCGAGCACTGGAAGGTTCTGCCTCCTTGCCCAGGGCCATTGCCTTCATTGAGCTTATTATCCTTTCCAGGTCTTTGGTTTACTGAAATAGACTTGTTAATATTGAAGGAGAAAATCGCTCCATACTTTTATTTAATTTGGAACAAATTACAGACAATGGCTGGAAAAGGAAGCTGAAGACAATGGTAGAATCTTTCAGGACAGAATAAAAGGATTAAAAGATCTATAGTCTATTTGAAATAAACAAGATAGGAAAAAGAAAATAAAGGAAAGAAAATATAAGGCCGGGCGTGGTGGCTCACGCCTGTAATCCTAGCACTCTGGGAGGC
>VBSM01001118.1:40393760-40404866 GCA_008086735.1 Cheirogaleus medius
AAAAAAAAAAAAAAAAAAAAGGAGAGGGATTTGCAGAAATGGACATAGTTACTGAGAGAATATATTTAAAATGTTTTTTTTCTAAATAACTAAAATTTCTTAAAATCCTGGTGCTTGATGATTACTTATATCATCAGCTTTAATCCTTAACATCCATGCAAATTTAAGTTTGTTATTGAAAAGAAAATACTAAATTGGCATTCTGGTTTTGAATATAATATTCTTGTGGAAATTTTAACAATCTTTTCTTGTAGCTTTTGAAATCATTACAATGTTCCTGAAAACTAAAGAATAAAGAAGAAAATAAAAATAGCTCATAACCCATTTTATTAAAACCTTGGAAGGGTGGAAGTTACCTATGCTTTCAAAAGCAGAAAAAGTAAAAGCCTGCCTCTACCAAACCATCCCATAGAGCTGGCTGGCCACTGCCCACGTACTCTCTAGCCATCACATAAAAGCACGTGGTCCTTGACCTTTACCTTGCTTTCCCTGCAGTGAGGAGCCGGATGAACTGCACTACCAGGACACAGATTCAGATGTGCCAGAGCAGAGGGACAGCAAGTGCAAGGTCAAATGGACCCACGAGGAGGTGAGTGGCCTGGTGACTCCGTGCAGCGGGGAGGCTGGCTAGAGACCTGAGCCCAGGGTGTCTGCCTGATGCTCTGACAGATGGGGTGAAAGGAAGGAGCCAGTGAAAGAGGTGGATGGGTCCTCTGGTTTTTCCCGATGCCTCTTCTCAGAGCTTTCTTGGGGACTTAATTCTGAGGGCTCAGGGGAGAATGTGTGTCTCAGACCTCAGGGCCAGCACTTTTCTCCCAAGAAGCTGGCGTGTTCTGCGTCATCGACGTCAATTATGTTTCTTGCCTTTTGACTCCTAAGAGGTTCAGCCAGATCTGCAACCCCTTTTCTTTTTTAAAAAACTTAATTATATTTAATTTGGTGACATCAAGCGCTGAAATGATTTTTCTGCTAGCCACATCTTTTTATTCTTTAATCAATTTTATTGAAGTATAATTCATATGCAGTCAAGTGTCCCCTTTTAAGGTGAGCAGATGGATCAGTTTTGGCAAGTGCATATACCCATTTAGCACCACCCTGATTATCCCAAGAAGTCCACCGTGGCCCTCTGTGGTCGGGCTCCCCCAGCGCCAGGCAATTGCTGATGTAATGCCCCTCAGTTCAATTTGTTTGCCCATTCTTGAATGTCCTACAAATGAAATCATACGGTTATATTCTTTTGTGTCTGGCTGCTTTTGCTCAGCATACTGTTGGCTGATTCAGTAATTGGTCCATTTTCATTGCTGGGTAGTACTCCATTGTGGGGGTTACCAATATGTTTCAACAGTTGATAGACGTTCAGACTGTTTCCAGTTTTGAGCTATCGTGGACAGCTCTGTTGCTCCTACGTCTTTTTGCAGATAAATATTTTCATTTCTCTTGGGAAAATAATTAGGTATGGTGATGGGAAAGATGTATGTTTAATTTTATAGAAACTGAAACCTGGTCAGGTGTGGTGGCTCACACCTGTAATTCTAGCACTCTGGGAGGCCGAGGCAGGCGGCGGATCGTTTGAGCTCAGGAGTTCAAAGTTCTTGCCTGAGCAAGAGTGAGACCCCGTCTCTACCAAAAATAGAAAAATTAGCCAGGCATGGTGGCACATGCCTGTAGTCCCAGCTACCCCGGAGGCTGAAGCAGAAGGATTGCTTGAGCCCAGGAGTTTGAGGTTGCTGTGAGCTAGGCTGACGCCACGGCACTCTAGCCGGGGCAACAGAGTGAGACTCTGTCTCAAAGATAAATAAATAAATAAAAGAAGAAACTGAAACTCTTCTCTTAATTGGTTATACCATTTGGTTGTACCATTTTAGACTCTCCTGGCCTTTTTATTCTACCTCAGTGTTCCTTGATGTGTTTAATTTTAGATCTGGTTTTTTGTTTTTTTTTAAACTTGCTGATCAGGTGGTAAAACCCGCTTAAATCATTAAAGATATTTCTTCAGACAAGTGCTAAGCAAACATTTTCTGTTCATCCCACTGTGAACCAGGGTCTATGTGTAGCTGTTGTGGCTTAGAAGAATAAACAAGACCAGGTTCCTGCCGCACGGCAGCTCTCCGCCTGGGGTGGAGAGAGATAAGGAGGCGGTGCACAGGTCCATGGAATGTGCTGTGGTGTCCCCTGCACAGGCAGGATCGGTGTCCGTTTGTGTTCACCATTGTGTCCCTGCCGTCTGCATTAAGGCACCTAGCACATAGGAAGCACCCAATAATTGTTTGTTGGATGAGTGGATGGTGAATACCTGTAGAAGGAGAGATTACTGTTGCCCGAAGAGGTTAGGGAAAGTTTCTTGGGGAAAGTGGTCTTTGAGCTGAGGATGAGGATGTGGAAATTCAGCAGTGAGGGAAGGCAAACTGCAGAAAGGCGGGTGAGTCAGAGTAGGCAATAGGTTGTAGCTGGAGAAGAGCCAGGACGGGGGTCCTGTCTGGGTGGAGGGACAGGTCCTTGAAGGGGAAAAGCAGTTGATATAGGCAAAAGACAGATTGGGGCCAATTCCTGGAGAGCCGTGAATGTGGGGCTCAGAAGCTACAGGATCGTTCTGCTGTCAATGCAGAGCCAGGCAAGGTTTTCAGGCTTCAGGGGAGCTAATCTACGTGGATCACGGATAAGAGATTTGGGGCAGGCTGGGGCTCGGAGACCGGGGTCGGGGAGAGGAGGTGGCAGTGGAGAGAGAGTTGGGCAGTGCAAAGGTCGAGGTGAGAGGCGGAGGAGGCTGGGGACAGCGGGAAGAGTTGGAGATTGTGAACAGCAGTGTCCATGCCAGCTGTCAGGGAGGGCGATGGTGTTGGAGGTGGATGTTGGCGATGGCAGGGGGAAAGCAGTATGGGCCTGGCTGGGGCGGGGTGAGGGGTGTCCTGGGCTGGCTGAGGGTGGGCATGTGCCTGTGGGCTGTCTCACCTGAAGGATTTATGGGAACTTTGCCTAACCTGGGCTGCACTCTGGCCAAACTGTAGTTGAGGGCCTGGATTCCTGTGGCAGCCACGTGGTGGCCAATTTTTCTGTCCCGGAGCGTGTGTAGCGTGTATATATATATATACGTGTGTACAAATTTTCTTTGTGTCTGACAAAAAACACATAAAGATGGCCAAAAGGGTAGATTTAAAGTTAAGTGTACATTTTAATAGTGTTGAGTATTTTCCCATTGTTGTGCAACAGAGCTCTAGAACTTTTTTGTCTTTGAAAACTGAAACTGTACACATTAAACACTAATTCCCTCTCCTCTCTTCCCCCAGCCCTCGGCAGCTTCCTTTCTCCTTTCTGTGTCTATGATGTTGTCTGCTTTAGGTAGCAGGAGTGGAGTCGTACAGTATTCGTCCTTCTGTGACTGGCTTATTTTGCTGAGCACAATGTCCTCAAGGTGCATCCATGTGGCCTGTGTCAGGATTTCTCTGTCTAATATTCCATTGTATGTATAGATCACATTTTCTTTGTCTACATATTAAATTAAAACACATCAATTCAAGGAATACTTTATGTATACTTAAATACTTTATGTTTACTTTATGTAGTAAAGGAATACTTTACTACAGCCGCTTATAGTACAATTCTATGATTTTCTTTTTTTTTCTTTTTTTTTTTTTGAGACAGAGTCTTACTCTGTTGCCCAGGCTAGAGTGCCATGGCGTCAGCCTAGCTCACAGCAACCTCAAACTCCTGGGCTCAAGCGATCCTTCTGCCTCAGCCTCCTGAGTAGCTGGGACTACAGGCATGTGCTACCATGCCTGGCTAATTTTTTCTCTATATATGTTTAGTTGGCCAATTAATTTCTTTCTATTTTTAGTAGAGACGGGATCTCACTCTTGCTCAGGCTGGTTTTGAACTCCTGGCCTCGAGTGATCCGCCCACCTCGGCCTCTCAGAGTGCTAGGATTACAGGCGTGAGCCACCGCGCCTCCCCTCAATTCTGTGATTTTCAACAGATGTGTGTATACAGCCATGAAACTACCAGCTCTGTGAGACTGTAGAATGTTTCCATCACCCCAAAACATTCCTTGTTTCCCTTTGCTGTCCATCCCTCTCAGACAACTGCTGACCACCTTTTTGTCCCTGTAGCTTAGTTTATTTTTCTAGACTTTCATGTACATGGAATCATGCAGTGTGTACCCTTTTCGGTCTGGCTTCTTTTCACTCATCGTAATGATACTGAGATTCGTGTTACGTGAATTAGTTCATTTTCAGGAGGACAATTTGACAGATACTATTTTGCCTTCTAACTACTCTTGATTCTGCCCAGGTCTGCCCATCTGCAGCGGTGAATCGCTGTCAGCTCTGGCCAGGGTGCAGCTGTGGCTTCGTAACACTCACTCTGCTGTCTTTCAAGCCCTTTCCCAGCCTGTAGTGAACTTGATGACAAGTGGGCCGTGACCGCCCACTACTGAAACACACCAGTGGCTCTGCGTGATGTGGAGGCCTGGGCTGTGCTGCATGTGGTCTGGCCCCTGCCATTCCCTCCCCTCCAAAGTCATCTTGCATCTGTCTGTCACTTCCTGCATTCTAGCTATGCTGCATTTCCTTTGAGCCTGTCCCTGGGTCTCCCTCAAAAGGCAGTCACCACATACCTCTCCGTGTCCCCCAGCCCGGGTTGCTTTGCTTTTCTTCATGGGAGCCTTCGATTAGCGTCTGCTTCGCTCTAGACCGCAAGCCCCTCGAGGCCAGGGTCAGCTCTCTTGCTGCCCACTGCTGTGACTGCAGCACCTGGCACTCTGCCCAGCACATAGTGGGTGCTCACTTCACAACTGAATGGGTGCAGGAGGCCAATCCGTTTGGAGAGGGCGCAGCTACCGGCAGCTGCGAGGCTGAGCCCTCTGTCTCTCTGGTGCTGGCAGGACGAGCAGCTGAGGGCCCTGGTGAGGCAGTTTGGACAGCAGGACTGGAAGTTCCTGGCCAGCCACTTTCCTGTGAGTACGTCCCCTCCCCCTGGACAAGGGTTCTGGGTGACCAGTTTTCCTGGGATAGACTTTCTGCCAAGGAGAAGAAAAGTGAGGTCCTCACCAAGCCCGCCAAATCAAAACCAGATAAAACAAGACAAAATGACCTTCACAGGACCTTTCTTCCCAAACGGGCATTCGAGGCCAGTATGTAAGTGTCTCCACACAGCTGCCTCAGCACACCTGGTGACTTGCAGCCAGTCACACACGTTTGCATTTCTTCCTGCGAGTTGGGAGGAGTGAGTAGGTGCTCGGTTTCTCAGCAGCGAGGCTGGCATGAGGGGAATCGGTGCTGTCAGCAGGCTTCACGGTGAGGCCCCTGCAGAGCTGGCTGGTGCCACTGCAGCCGAGCACTCAGAGCCTCCTGATGAGGGGGTCCCCGCAGGCCCCCATCCCACAGCACCGCGGGTGTGGCAGGAGCTGCCATATAGCTTCCTGCCAGGGTCCCTCAGGCCACTCGGGGACCGAGTCATCAGACTCCTTCCTACCCGATTTCCTCATCTCCCCCTATTCCGTGTAATCTGAACTCTTCAGGGAATGAAAATGCTCTCCCAGAAGAAAGCAGGGATCCCTGACATACCCTCAAGGTTTTACAGGGGGTTAAAGGCTTGTGACAGTGGCCCCTCTGTGTTTGGGTGGTGGGAAGTGGCTCTCCACGGGGGCCGGGGTTTGGCCCTCTTTTATAGCAAAGGGAAGCCACCCGTGTTCTGGCACACGGATGTGCGGTGGGTGTGTGGAACAGGACACACCTGAGCTGTGCCTGGCCCCAGGCCCCGGAGCCCGGTACTCAGCGAGGGTCCTAGCCTGCAGTGCCAGAAGTTCTCACTCTGCAGATGCCCGTCTGTTCTTTCTGTTCTCTGCCCAGAACCGCACTGACCAGCAATGCCAGTACCGGTGGCTGAGAGTTTTGAATCCAGACCTTGTCAAAGGGCCATGGACCAAAGAGGAAGACCAGAAGGTAACTGCCAGGACAGCGTGTTGCACTCAGTGGGCATTTGCCCGCCGCCGGTGAATCCGGGGGCTGTGAGGCTGCCCTCGTTTTGGCGGGGGTGTCGTGCTGAGCGTCCGTGTGAGTCGTCCACTGGCCAGTCCGGACGTTCCCACTGCCCCAGCTCTAGCCCCGAGGTCACGAGACTCAGAGTGACTCCAGGCCTCCCACCCACGATCTGAGGGCCGTTGGGCACATTACTTGGCTTCTCTTGTTCCCTCCACAAGGGGCCGGCGGTAGTGCAGAGTCGTCGTGATGCATGTAAGGGTTTGGTTTGCACAATCTGGCACACGGTGGCTGAGCTCAGCAATCGCAGCTGCTGTGATTGATAACAGTGACCACACCGTGGGGAGTGTTTCTCTGGGTCCCCATAGCAGCCTCTGAGGAGGGCAGAAGAGGAGTCGTTAGTAGTCTTGTTTTATAGGTGAGGAGACCGAGGCTCAGAGGGTGCCCCCAAGCCAGGAGGAGACGGTGCCATGACTCTCCTGGACTACTTTATAGATGAGGAGACCGAGGCTCAGAGGGTGCCCACAAGCCAGGAGGAGACGGCGCCACGACTGTCCTGGGCTACTGCTCGGCAGTTCCCTCCCCTCTGGTGCTTCTCCCTGATGTCAGCCCAGAGGACGCCATCCCACCCAAGCAGGCATGGCTTGGGGAAAGAGGGAGGTGAAGGGAACCAGGTGTTTTAAAATTAGTTTTAAAATTCTGGGTTTTTTTTTTAAAAAAAATCAGGCCAGGCGCGGTGGCTCACGCCTGTAATCCTAGCTCTCTGGGAGGCTGAGGCGGGAGGATCGCTCAAGGTCAGGAGTTTGAGATCAGCCTGAGCAAGAGCGAGACCCCGTCTCTACTAAAAATAGAAAAAAATAATTGGCCAACTAAAAATATGTAGAAAAAATTAGCCGAGCATGGTGGCGCATGCCTGTAGTCTCAGCTACTCGGGAGGCTGAGGCAGGAGGATCTCTTAAAAAAAAAAAAAAATCAAAGCAATACTTGGTTGCTGTAAAAATTTAAACCACACAGAAATGGAGTAGGATATTTCTACTTGCTCCCAAATCTTCTTGCCCTGAAATGTCCACTCTTCCCGTTTGACTGTGGCCTGTGCGCACGTGAGAATGTGTGTGTCTGTTGTAAAAGGAGGGGCCTGGCCTGGCTGTGGAGGCCACACATGTTGTGTTTTGTGTTCTGAGTCCAGCTGAGGGAGCAGGTAGGGACTCCAATCCAGCTGGGTCAGGCCCCCAAGCCTAGCCCCAAGGCTCGGGGCTATGCCCTCCTGATTTCCACAGGGGTGCTAGAGGGGCCTGTGGCAGCCTGGGGCATGGCTGGGGAGGAAGCCACGCCCCCTCTAGTTCACGTGGCCTGGCAGGGGGAGTGAGCCTTGGATGCTCCAGTGGGCAGGTCCTCCTCGTCCCTCTGCCCTTTTCTCTGGAGTGAGTTGGCTGGGTTGAGCCCTGAGGAGAGGGAGGCAGGACCTTGGCTCTTTTTTCTTTGCTTGAGTTCTGATCTAGAGAAAGCCTCCAGCACTCTTGGCCTTGATTTATTTGAGGCAGTGAGTGACAGGGACATAAGGACCTCAGGCAGGTGCCTGTGGACTGCGCAGAGTCCTCCCGAGCGGCCTCCTAACAACCACCTCAGTGGCTCCCGTGTGGCCAGGCGGTGTGTGGCAGGTGGCACCTCTCAGGGCCACGGTGAGGCTCGTGGATGTGAAGGCGCTGTGGTGGGGGTGCGGGGAGGCCCCGCAGGCTTCACAGAGGCTGTTCCCCAAGGTCATTGAGCTAGTCAAGAAGTACGGCACGAAGCAGTGGACGCTAATCGCCAAGCACCTGAAGGGCCGGCTGGGGAAGCAGTGCCGCGAACGCTGGCACAACCACCTCAACCCCGAGGTGAAGAAGTCCTGCTGGACCGAGGAGGAGGACCGCATCATCTGCGAGGCCCACAAGGTGCTGGGCAACCGCTGGGCTGAGATCGCCAAGATGCTGCCGGGGAGGTAAGCTGCCTTCTGGGGACTGGGGTGGGCAGGGCGAGGCTCCTGGCAGGTGAGGCCCGTGCTTGTGCTGGAGGCGGGTTCCTGGGGGGTACTGTGCTTTTTTCCTTAACCTCCAGCCTCGGCTCCAGGGCTCCTGGAGGTGTGTAGTCAGGACGAGGGGTGGTTTCCCCAGGAAGCCCTGACCTCATCAGCTTGAAAGGACAGGAGGTGGAAAAGGAGGCCTCTGCCAGAAATTGTGGGGCCTGGACCCTGGCTCTCACCCTTCCCAGCCTGCTATATCTTTTCCTTGGTCAGCCCCTTTCTCTGCTGGGCCTCAGTTTCTTCTTTAGTCAATATAAAATGGGCCCGGGGTGTGGAGAGATGGGCTTCCTTTAAGAAGAAAAAAGATCAAATAGTGCTATAACCTGGTAAAAGAATTGTAATGAAAAACATCAGTCCTTGTCTCCACTTTGTAAGTCACTCCACTAAACAGACTCATCATTTTTGAATCCTTCTGGTATTCACCTGTGTTTTTATAAATGACATACAATCTCATGTGTTGGGCTTCTGCTATGGGAGAGTTTCAGACATGTATCTTCGGTTTTATAATTTTTGCCGTAGCCTGAATGATACATTTGCTTATTTCACAGAGCTGTGTGTAAATGCTCTGTCCATCGTTAAAGGCTAGAGACATGTGAGACTTCATCTTAGAGCTGAAAGAATTAATCTGGTGGAGCCTTATTTACAGAAACAGGAACTCAACTCGGGGAGGTTAGTGATGTGCCAGTGGCACCAAGCTGGGGTTCAGATGTCCCCGCGTTCCCTCCTGCAGAACTGACAATGCTGTGAAGAATCACTGGAACTCTACCATCAAAAGGAAGGTGGACACGGGAGGCTTCCTGAGCGAGTCCAAAGACTATAAGCCCCCCGTGTACTTGCTGCTGGAGGTCGAGGACAAGGACGGCCACCAGACTGCCCAGACTGTGGAAGGCCAGGTGAGACGGCTGCCCAAGGCAGCTCAGCCTCTGGGCTCAACTTAGCTTGGTCTGTTTGATTTCACGTTAATCCACTATCATCTCATTGAACACCTCTTTGACAGCTGTTGGTTAGTTTCTGCCACAAAGTCTAAAAGTAGGTTGTGTGTTTCCGGGGCCTTTCCTGGTTACATACTTCTGCACGTAACTGGCACTTACTTGTCTGACCACAGGTGAAGGGTGACAGAGCAAACTGGTACATAAAATTGAGAA
Source organism: Cheirogaleus medius (assembly GCA_008086735.1). Taxonomy (NCBI): domain Eukaryota; kingdom Metazoa; phylum Chordata; class Mammalia; order Primates; family Cheirogaleidae; genus Cheirogaleus; species Cheirogaleus medius. The sequence goes on from VBSM01001118.1 coordinate 40,402,937, forward strand.
TTAGTTTAGGAGGTTCTCAGCCTCCTCCAGTCCTCATTTTTCTTCTTCCCTTTTTTATTTTATTTTTTTTTGAGACAATGTCTCACTCTGTCATCTGGGCTAGAGTGCCGTGGCATCAGCCTAGCTCACGGCAACCTTAAACTCCAGGGCTCAAGTGATCCTCTTGCCTTAGCCTCCCGAGTAGCTGGGGCTATGGGTGCACACCATGATGCCTGGCTAATTTTTCCATTTTTAGTAGAGACAGGGTCTTGCTCTTGCTCAGGCTGGTCTCCAACTCCTGAGTTCAAGCAATCCTCCTGCCTCGGCCTCCCAGAGTGCTAGGATCACAGGTATGAGCCACCATGCCCGGCCAGCAGCTTCCTTCTTGTCTATTGCTCTTTCCAATCTTTTAAGCTGAAGGCATGTTTGCAGTTTTTAAAAAATCAGATATGTTGAGGTACAATTTATATACTGTGTTTAGTGTACAGTTCTGAGTTGTGACAAAAGCGTACGGTGATGTAACCACCATCACAGTCAAGTGTGTTCCTTTTCATCAGCCTTTTTCCTTCCCTCAGCTCCTGGCACCCTTATCTGTTCTGTCTGTAATTTTGTCTTTTCCAGAAATTCATAAATGAAATCATACAGTATTACATTTGCAGTTTTAAAAACGAAACCAATATGTGCACATGTTAACATCCTCATCCCATATCCCAGAGCAAACTTTATATTTTTTAACTATATCTCTGAAGATTATTTGTTAAAAATAGAGATTTGAAGCAAATGTGACGAAGTATTAAGATTTGATAATGCTGGGTACATAGTAGTTCTCTGTGCCAGCAGTCCCCAACATTTTTGGCACCAGGGATGAGTTTCATGGAAGATAATTTTTCCATGGACACGGGTAGAAGGTTGGTGGTGTGGCTTGGCAGGGGGCCTGGTGCGGAGCTCAGGCAGATGCACAACCTGTTTATTTTTAATTTCAAAATAGTAATGAGGGAGTACAAGTATTTTTGTTACATAGATATCTTTTATAACACTTAAGTCAGAGCTTTTGGTGTGCCCATTTAATGCTCCCTTCCCCCCCACCCCCACTTCAGAGACAGGGTCTTGCCATGTTGCCCAGGCTGGAGTATAGTAGCTTGATCATAGTTCACTGCAGCCTCTAACTCCTGGGCTCAAGTAATCCTCCCACTTTGGCCTCCCAAAGTTCTGGAACCTAGCTAGAGGCACGAGCTACCGTACCCACCCCCTTTTCCCTTTTCTTACTGGTTAAAAATAACTTGTTCATACCTTCAGTTCTTCCACAGTGCTCTGCTGGAGGGTTATATAATGTTTTTGCCTCTATTTCTTGATTTTTCATTTTTATTTTTTTAAGAGACGGGATCTCCCTGTGTTGCTCAGGCTGGACTTGAACTCCTGGGCTCAAGCTATCTTCCCACTTCAGGCCTCAGCTTCTTGAGTAGCTGGGACTACAGGTGCATGTCATCATACCTGGCTTAATTCTTGATTTTGAACTTCAGAGAATATCTCTTAATTCCCTAGTATGAATGCACCTATGGGGCAACACTCAAATAGTAGAGAAATAGATAAAATGAAAAGTAAAATGACTTCTTCCACTAGTCCCATCTCTGTGGGTGTCCCCTAACCAGAAGGGTACTTCTGACAATTTCTTGTATGTCTAAGTAGTATGCTTTCAGTCTTTTATTTTTTATTGAAGGAAAGGCATCCATTTCACAAAGAGAAACAGTGGATGTCAGCAGACTTGGAGAAGTCTTTTAGCATCAGACAGAGGGGCAGATCTTCCTTAGTCTCTATTTTTTTTGAGACAGAGTCTCACTCTGTTGCCTGGGCTAGAGTGCTGTGGCGTCAGCCTAGCTCCTGGGCTCAAGCGATCGCGATCCTACTGCCTCAGCCTCCTGAGTAGCTGGGACTGCAGGCATGCACCACCATG
>VBSM01001118.1:40404966-40452098 GCA_008086735.1 Cheirogaleus medius
GCGATCCTCCCGCCTTGGCCTCCCAGAGTGCTAGGATTACAGACATGAGCCACCTCGCCCAGCCTTCCTTAGTCTCTGAACATCCTACTTTGCTGAAAGTGGTTTATCGACTTGGCTTTTGTTCCCTGACACTTTGTTGGGGTGTCTAGAGGGCTGGCTGTGCTGGGCCATGACTGAGCCCCAGACCATGACCCTGAGCACACTCTTATCTGTTCTTCTCGTGTCATTTTAATGGTTTTCTTGTGCCACTTATTTAACTAGTTCCTTCTTGATGAGCATAAAGGTGACTTCCAATTTTTTTGTTATTAGAAACAAAATTTAATGATTATCCTTGTGGCCAATCACTGCTCTTTTGCTCAGTTATTTCTTGAGAACTTCATAAAGATGGACAGACACATTTGCAGGAAAAAAAACCCAAAACAACCCTTAATACATTTTGCTAGATTGCCTGCTACAAAAATTTTGCCTGTTAATGGGACCACACTCAATTTTTCCCACTCACTGTCAATGCTTACCGTTATAAAATTATTTCCTGGGCTTCAGAAGTAATGAGCAGGATCACTGTAAAAAGTAACAAGCCTTATGGGATTGGACTATGCAGAAGGCTAAGCCCACTCATCTCAACTTCCAGAGAGAACCAATATATCGTGTAATATATTTGCCAATGCTTAATACTAAGGTTACTAAGTTCAAAATGAGATTATGTTGTATCTTACCATCTTAAGCTTTTTCTGCGTATCCACATTCTTATGTGTATACAGATCTCTGCACTATTCCTGAGTATGTCTTGTCTTATCTAATGGTAACATCCATTACCATTTCCATCAATGCTGCAATGAACATCATTGTTCAGTTTCTTTGTACATTTGCTGATTTATGTGGTTAATTTTATAGATGCCGAATGATTGGGTCAAATAGTGTGGACATTTGAAGTTTTTATAGGCGTTGCTACGTTGCTGCCCAGAGGCTTGCACTGTTTTATTCTGCTATCCACAACATATGTGGGACTGCTTGTTTGCTGTGTCATTGTCAATACTGGCTATGGTTATTTGAAAAACATCTTTTTTTTTTGAGACAGAGTCTCTGTTGTCTGGGCTAGAGTGCCGTGGCATCAGCCTAGCCCACAGCAACCTCAAACTCCTGGGTTCAAGCTATCCTTCTGCCTCAGCCTCCTGAGTAGCTGGGACTACAAGCGTGTGCCACTATGCCCGGCTAATTTTTTCTATATTTTTTTAGTTGACCAATTAATTTCTTTCTATTTTTAGTAGAGACAGGGTCTCGCTCTTGCTCAGGCTGGTCTCGAACTCCTGACCTTGAGCGATCCTCCTGCCTTGGCCTCCCAGAGTGCTAGGATTACAGGCATGAGCCACCGCGCCCAGCCCTGAAAAACATCTTTGCCAGTGTTATAAGCAACAAATGCATTATCATGTTCTTATTTTAATTTGTTTTTGAGTTTATCTTTATTTTTTCCCCAGCTTTATTAAAATATAATTGACAAATAAAAATTGTATATATTTACGGTGTACAACGTGACGTTTTGTTTAATTGTTTTGATTTTCATTTCTTTGACAGCTGGTGAGGGTGACTTTTTCCTTAATTTGTTATTTGCCTTTGCCGGGTTTTTTTGTCTTTTTTCTTATTGATTTGTAAGTCTTCCTTTATCACATAGTAACTGTTTTTTCTACTTGGTAGCTTCCTTATTTCTTTATTTTATAAAGGTATAATTTACAAATACAGTAAAATTCACCCTTTTTAGTGAGATTCTGTGTATTTTGACAAATGCGTATAGTCCTGTAACCATCACCACAATCAAGATACAGACGGTTTCCATCAACCTCCAAAGTTCCCGGGTAGCCAGACACTCCCCCATCTCCATTTTGCCTGTTTTCTGTCTCTGTATAGTTTTCTTTGCAAGAATGTCATGAAAATGGAATGAAATAGTATGTACTCATGTCTTGTTTCTTTCACTCAGCATAACACACTTGACTTGTGTTGTTGTGTGTATCCTAGTTAGTTCCTGTTTGTTGCTGAGTAACATTCTGTTGTGTGGATGTATCAGTTGTGTATCCATTTACCACCCGAAGGACATTGTTTCCAGCTAGTGTGTGGACAAATAAAGCCACTATAAACATCTGTGTGTAGGTTTTTGCCTAAACGTAAGTTTTTATTTCTCTTGGGTAGATATCTAGGCATGGGATTGATTGCTGGGTCATATGAAAAGTGTGTACCTAACGTGTAAGAAACTGCCACACCGGTTTGCTAAGTGGCTGTTTTCCTAAGTGGCATTCTCACGTTGGTAACTTAAATAGTGTTTATGGCATTCCCATCCCCCCTTAGAGCATTTATAAGTTTTTAATCAAACCTGTTCATCTTGTCTCCTTTCCTTCCTTTGTTCTATCACAAACCATTTTCATTCTGTTCACTTGACAGTAGCAGCTACCATTTGTATATCTTTCCTGATCTGTATAACATCCCTGCACGGTAAACTGCAGTGTCCTCATTTGACGGGCAAGGAAACTCAAGTCACACAGCTTGCCCAAGGTCAGCTAGTAAATGGCAAAGCTCTGTCTGAATCCGGAGTCTGTGCCATCTCCTCAGCCCCATTGTGCCCCCGTTAACGGAGGATTTTGCTCCTTGCTTTCCATGTGGCCACTGTTAGTCACATGTGCTGTTTTCTTTTTTTTTCCTTAAAATTGTTATTTATTTGTTTAGAGACTGAGTCTCATTCTGTTGCTCAGGCTGGAGTGCAGTGGCTCATTGCAACCTCAAACTCCTGGACTCATGCAATCCTCCTGCCTCAGGCTCCCAGCTATGTTGCCCAGGCTGGTCTCAAGTTCCTGACGTGCTGTTTTCAAGGCTACACTGGGGCCTGTCAGGTTAACGTGCCAAGCTTGTTTCCAGGGTTCTGCCAGGAGAGCTATTGCTGTAAAGGATTTTCCTCTTATTTCTCTCCCCCCCCATCACAAGGTTAGTATACTTGCATTTTTCGAACTTTCATTTTAGAATATTAAGCATTGAGAAAAGTTGCAAGAGCTGCACAAAGAACTCGCATATACCTTGTTCTGGATTTGTTAGTTTTTAACATTTTGCCGGAGTTGCTTTATCTTTCTTTAGAAATCACTTTTGTCATCTGAGCCGTCTAAGAGTTGATGGTGTACGTTATGCCTCTTTACCCCGCGACGCTTCTGCATGGATTCCCTTAGAATAAGGCCATTTGCTTACGTTACCACAGCACAGTTACAGCCAATTCAGGGCATTTAAGCTGGGTTCGGGAATTTTATCTAATCTACAGTCCACGTTCCACTTTTTCCTGCCCATGATCCAGTCCAGGACCAGACATTGCATTTAATTATACTGTCTCTTTCATCAGCCTTTCTTAGTCTCATGATGTATTTGAAGTGTATGGTCTGGCTAGTTATTTTATAGAATGTTTCTCATTGTGGGCTCAGCTGAGTTTCTTTATTAGATTCAATTTGTGTGTTTTTAGCTGGAAATTATTGCACAATCTGTATCTCATAAGAAAAAAATCCAAATGGGGGCCCTTGTATCCAACAGGGAAGACTTGCAACCAACTGGCCCCCAGCACCCCCTGCCATGAAGGAGGAGGAAAGCAGTGAGGAGGAGGCCGCGGCAGCCGCCACTTCGCAGGAGCCTGTCCCTACAGAGCTGGACAGAGTGCAAACGCCAGAGCCCTTGGAGGACTTCCCCAAGCATGAGGACCAGGAGGACTCCTCGCCAGAAACCAGCCTGCCCTACAAGTGGGTGGTGGAGGCAGCAAACCTCCTCATCCCCGCAGTGGGGTCCAGCCTCTCTGAAGCCCTGGACTTGATTGAGTCGGTACGTTGGTCACAGCACTTCACAGTGGGCACAGAGCCACCCCCAGGTGGGAGAGTGCTTCTCTTAGGGGTCTGTGTCTACCTGTTCACTCCACAGTCCCAGTAAAGATTATGGACTTGATGCCAAATGCTCCACCCTGAGCCGGAGCCTGGGGGCGCCAAGGTAGTCACCATGTGGTCCCTGCTCTGGGGAGCTCCCAGTGCGCAGCAGGGTGCAAGGTGTGTGGTGGCACCTGACCCAGATGTCCAGCACGGAGTGGGGCAGGAAGGCTGCACAGAGGGGATGGCACTGCACTGAGTCCTCAAAGGTGACTGGCGGAGAATAGTGTGGTGTTTGTGGCACCACACATGGTTGGGTCTCCCTAGAGAGGGGCCCAGGAAGTGCCAGGGCTGGGCTGTGTCTGTAGCAGTGAGTGGGTTCTGTTTTCTCAGGGTGGAGCAGCCCCTGAAGCCACTCTGTGGTCACCTCGCTGGCTGGGGTGATTCTCAGATTTGTTCTTAGAAGCTTGGTGACTTGGGGCAGATCAGACGGCCTTGGGCCCAGGTTCCTCGGTGTGAAAGTGGGGGAAGTGACGCTTCCCTAGCAGGGCTGTTGAAGTGCCCCAAGGAGGCACCAATGATGGGTGGGCATCTCGTCTGCTGCTCGGTGTTTTGATCTATAGAAATACAGAGACATAGGAAGCTCTTTGAGGAAATGCACGCAATGTTACTGATCAGTCCCGGGCTGCGGAATCATATTGGACACTGCGTGTTTCCCTTTAGTGACGGAGTCCTCTTGTACTAAAAGCAGAATAAAGGCCGGGCATGGTGGCTCACACCTGTAATCCTAGCTCTCTGGGAGGCCAAGGCAGGTGGATTGCTCAAGGTCAGGAGTTCAAAACCAGCCTGAGCAAGAGCGAGACCCTGCCTCTACTATAAATAGAAATAAACTAATTGGCCAGCTAAAATATATATAGAAAAAAAAATTAGCCGGGCATGGTGGCGCATGCCTGTAGTCCCAGCTACTCGAGAGGCTGAGGCAGAAGGATCGCTCGAGCCCAGGAGTTGGAGGTTGCTGTGAGCATAGGCTGACGCCATGGCACTCTAGCACAGGCAACAGAGTGAGACTCTCTCAAAAAGAAAAAGAAAAAAAAAAAAAGGCAGAATAATTGTAGTTCTACCGAACCTCTCTCTCTGGGCAGGACCCCGATGCTTGGTGTGACCTGAGTAAATTTGACCTCCCCGAAGAGCCGTCTGCAGAAGGCAGTCTCAACAACAGCCCGGTGCAGCCCCAAGCATCGCAGCAGCAGGCCCTGCTGCCCCGCCAGCCTGCTGCCCCGGTGCCCAACGTGACCGAGTACCGCCTGGATGGCCACACCATCTCGGACCTGAGCCGGAGCAGCCGCGGCGAGCTGATCCCTATCTCTCCCAACACTGAAGTCGGGGGCTCAGGCATGGGCACACCACCCTCCGTGCTTAAGAGGCAGAAGAAGCGGCGCGTGGCTCTGTCCCCCGTCACGGAGAATAGCGCCAGCCTGTCCTTCCTGGACTCCTGCAACAGCCTCACTCCCAAGAGCACACCTGTCAAGACACTTCCCTTCTCACCCTCCCAGGTGCGTGGACCCCACTCCAGCTGCTTACCGGGTTCAGTTTACAGACACCCAGTGCCCAGCACAGGGCCTGGCACACACCAGCCGGCCAGTGTTCACTGAGCACCTGCTTTGTGCCTGGCCTTGTGCTCAGCATTGGGAACACAAAGATGGGCAAAAACAGACCTGGCCCTGCCCTCACAGAGCTTACACTCTGGTAGGAGCACCAGTTAGTAAATTTAAAAGGACACCAACAAATGTGACAAGTGGTATGAAGGAGAAGGCTCACAGTGCTACCCCTGTGTCTAGTCTGGAGAGATCCAGGAAGACTTCTAGGAGGAGGAGGAATGGCTCGAGCTGAGGAAATAGTAGATGCTAACTGGGCAATGAAGAGAAGAAAGAGAATCGGTCATGTTTGTCAAAGAAATCTATTTGTTGAACCTCAATCTGTTCATAGCAGATTTGCCATCATGGGAAGCAGAGGTGAAGACGACACAGGCCAGCTCGTGCTGGGGACAGGCTTGTAATGAATTAACCAGAATGGAGTGGGGGACGGGGCATGGTGACAGCAATTGTGAAGAAGGCATTGAGAGCTCATGATGTTCTGGGTGCTGCCCCCAGGGCTCTGTTTGTAACATGCACGGAATCCATGGGGAGAGCTGGGAGGGGTGGCAAGGTCTTTTCTAGAAGTTGGGGAGGTGATCAGGCTTCCTGGAGAGGGGGGTCCAAGCTGAGTCTCCTTGATCACCTCCAGCAAAGGCCCAGACACAGGGAAGGGCAGGGTGGAGGTGGAGGCCAGAGCCAGGAGTGTTGGGGCAGGGGCCTTGGAGGGCTTTGGGTCTCCCTGGGTCTGCTCCTGTGAGGCCGTGGGAGACAGCGAGGCCGAGGTGGCGTGTTGCAGGAGGCCACCCTGTCACCTGCTGGGGAGGGATCCAGGCTCAGCCTACTTGTTGGGTGGCTAGTGGTGTTTCCGAGAGAGGCCCCGTATCGGTTTGTGTGGGCTGCTGTAGCAGTACCACGGACTTTTGGCTTAGACAACAGAAATTTAGCAGCCTTGGTGTCTCCTGAAGCCTCTCTCCTTGGTTTATAGTCGAACGTCTCTTCCCTGTTTTCATGTGATCCTCCGTTGTGTGTCTGTGTCTTAATCTCTCATCTTCTCTTTTAAAACCTCTTATTTTGTATCTTCTTATAAGGACACCGGTTTTTGGATTAGGGACCGCTCTAATGACTTCATTTCGGGTTAATTACCTTTTTAAGGGCCCTAGCTCCAAATACAGTCCTGTTCTGAGGTGCCCCGAGGGTTAGGACTTCAACACGTAAATTTTGTGGGGGCTCAGTTCAGCCCATGCAACATCCCACGTGAGGTCCACTGGCTGGAAAGAAGACGGCAGAGCTCTCAACTGCCCAAATAGCATCCTAGGATGGTGAGGTGTGGTGGCCGCCCTGCTCCAGAGACCCCGTACAGGGCGGTGGCCCTGAGGGCTGCAGAGCAACTTCAGGGCAGAGAGGGAGGAGAAGATGGTGCTTTAGAGCAATGGCCGTTGGCTCAGATCTGGATTTTGAGTCTCACCTCTAGTACTCAGCGCAAGAATCTAAACCTCTCTAAGCCTCAGTTTTCTTATCCATAAAGGGGGATAGTAATTGTGCCCATGTCTCAGGATTTGTGGAACTAAATGAAATTATCTGTGTAAGGTGCTTAGCACTGGCACGAGAAGGGGCTCTCTAAATGGTAACCTCTCCCCCGTCGTCATGCCCTGTGCCTTCATTGACTGCCACATTAGAAAGAAAAGGTCTTTCCCTGGGGCCATAGCATTTTATTAAAACAATGATCCTTTTAATTTGTTATTTTTTATTTTCCTTGTGTGAGTTATATGCAACACAATGCACATTTTAAGAATTAAATCGTCAATATTAATTGTAACAGTAAGAACATCAACAAGTAAGATTTGCACAAACCAACTGCAGGGTTTTGCTTCACGAGGCCCTAGGGTCAAGACTAGCCTGAGTTTTGACCAAGCCACGTGACAGTCAGTGTGTTAAGGTCTGGTTTTATTTCTTCTGAAAAGGAGCCGCTCTCCCGCAGTCGGCTTTCTTTGCCACCAGTGTCCCGTCGGCAGCAGGCCAGGACAGAGATGGCGAGAGCCGGGATTAGGGGCAGTGGTGAGCCCGGGGTCTCCACTAACCTGCTTGGTGGGCTCCTATCGCTCAGTCCTGGTCCTTGTTCTCTGGTTCCAGACAGATTAGGAGGGGACCTCGGTGTCAGAGAGCAGGCATGTTGCAGGGAGGGGCTCAGGGGTCTCTCCGCTGCCCCCTCAGGAATCTACATGCAGGTCATTTGGTCTTGTGTCTTCTCTCTTCCCTGGCAGTTTCTGAACTTCTGGAACAAACAGGACACGTTGGAGCTGGAGAGCCCCTCGCTGACGTCTACCCCAGTATGCAGCCAGAAGGTGGTGGTTACCACGCCCCTGCACCGGGACAAGACGCCCCTGCACCAGAAACACGCGGCGTGAGTGCTGCGCCGCCACCTGTGGCCTCCCCAGCTGTGGCCAGCCCTCGGCCCAGGACCACTGGGGAGGGGGGAGCAGTACTCTTGGGAAATCACTGCAGCCTGTGTTTCAAGAAGGCAGTCCTCCCTTCTGGCTTCATGCTTTTCGTCATTTTTATTAATATAGTCTCAGGCCACACCTTTTGCTTTTACTCATATTTATTTTTAAACTTGATAATTTTTTAAATCTCAGGAAGAGAGTCAAAACTGCACCCCAAAACATAATCTCTTTCCCCCTTTTATGAGTTTCAAGTGCAAATCCATTGGTGGTTTTTTAAAATATATGTATATATATGTTTTCTTTTTTACTGGGGACACATAGCCTTTAGTGTAAAATGAAGATGTGTTCCCCAAGTCCATTGTGTTTGCGTAGCCTTATGTGCAGGAAGAAAGTGCCCTGCTCTCTCTGTCTCTGCCTCCCCACCCTCCGAGCTCAGAGCGTAATGTTTCCCACCCCAAAGCCCGTGCAGGTTGCTCCCCGGCCTGCTTGCGTGGAAGTGCTTTCACGATAAGTTCACCTCCTTGGGTCACCATGACTCCGAATTCCAGAGTTTCTTAACTGTTCTCTGCTGACTACATTTGCTGCAGGAGAAGCATTGCTGTTATTTCATGAGTAAGTTATGGGATTCAGGAATTAGTTCAGGGCCAGGCACGGTGGCTCATGCCTGTAATCCCAGCGCTTTGGGAGGCCGAGGCAGGTGGATCTGAGACCAGCGTGGGCAACATAGCAAGATCCCATCTCTACAAAAGATAAGAAAAATTAGCCGGACATGGTGGCTCACACCTGCGGTTCCAGCTACTTGACAGGTCGAGGTGGGAGGATCACTTGGGCCCAGGAGTTTAAGGTTACAGTGAGCTGTGATGGCACCACTGTACTGCAGCCTGGGAGACATAGCAAGACACTGTCTCTTTTATAAAAGGAGGCCATGCCTGTAATCCTAGCACTCTGGGAGGCCGAGGTGAGAGGACTGCTTGAGCTCAGGAGCTCGAGACCAGCCTGAGCAAGAGTGAGACTCCGTCTCTGCTAAAAGTAGAAAAATTAGCGGGGTGTCGTGGCATGCACCTCTAATCCCAGCCACTTGGGGAGCTGAGGCAGAAGGATCGCTTGAGCCCAGGAGTTGGAGGCTGTAGTGAGCTATGGTGATGCCACTGCACTCTAGCCAGGATGACAGAGTGAGACTGTCTCAAAAAAATTAAGTCCCCCTTTCCACTTCTTCCCCTTATTAAAAACAAAAGAAAAGAATCAGTTCAGAAATTTTCACCCTTGTAATGATACATAATTTCATAAACAATGAATCTCTTGGTGAGAAATCAGTTTCTAAACAGTTTGTCGGAAGCATAACATAGATAGGTTTTGTGAGAAATGAGTCTCCATTCAAACCGGAATCCTGGACTTTGCATCTAAGCCCTTAAACAGAGATGCTGGCGCCACACAAGGCATTGATGCTTCCCTTTGTCCCTTCTCACCCACGTCCCTCACCTGCTTCCTCTCTCCAACTCTGCTCTGCTGCAGCAGGAAGCATTTCCAGTGCTCTTCATTCCTCTATAGACCCACATTTCCTTCTAGTTCCTTCTGTCTAAACGTTGCCCTTTAACTTTGTACTGTGTGCCTGCTGGTAGTGGATGGGTTCTGTCAGCTTTTGTATACCTGACGTTGCCTTAATTTTTGAAAGATATTTTTGCTGGGTATGGAGTTCTAGGTTGACAGGTGGTGTTTTTTGTTTCAATTTTGCAGTGCTTTAAAGATGGTCCTGTCTTCTGGCTGGCAATTTTATCATTGGTTTTAAACAGTCTGATTATAATGCAACTTGGTGTGTTTTTCTTTGTTTCTTGTGCTTGGTGCTCACTGAGGTTTGTTCCTTCTGTTTCTGAGGAGGCCCTTCCTCTGGGCTTCTGACTTAGGCCTGCGAGGTGGGCGGGTGCTGTGGGTGGAGAACCTATTCTGAGGCCAAAGATCAGCTGGAGGGAAGGTGGGGTCAGGGCAGCAGAGTGTCTCGTGTCTGCCCCCTACTCTGTCACTGAGCATCCTTTCTGGCCCCTGGCAGGTTCGTAACCCCAGATCAGAAGTACTCCATGGACAACACTCCCCACACACCAACCCCGTTCAAGAACGCCCTGGAGAAGTACGGACCCCTGAAGCCCCTGGTACGTGCATGGTCGCTGAGCGGGTCTCCTCGCGGTGGGGTCTTGTGGGTTCGTCCACCCATGCACAGTTCACAGGGCCCTTTCCTTCTGAGAACCCACTGGATTCTTCCCTCCTGAGAAGATGCAGAGCTCCTAATTATATAAATGGGGAAACCGAGGCTGCTACTTGGCAGCTCACCTGACATTTCCCGAGCGTCTTCAGTGTGCCAGGCAGGCGCTGGCCGGTGCTGGTGGCACAGTGGTGTCCTGTGTCAGGGTGGTGGAGATGGACAGGAAACACTTAATAACTAAAACACCTTCAGCTGACAGCATGTGCCGGGAAGAAAACGGGTGTTTCAGGGATGGAGAAGGACTTCCCAGGTGCTGCACCTGGCTTGGAGAAGTGGCGAGTGGGCGCTCGGGCCTCAGCCTCCTGTCTGGCTCCTGGGTCTCCGCAGAACGCGGGGAAGCCCTGGTCGGCGTCTCCCAGCTGGGTGTGGGTTGATGGGGCCATGTTTTCCCCCGGAAAAAAGAAAGAGCTGGCACCCGGGGCTTTCTGAAACAGGCATTTAGAAATCAGGGGAAGGCGAGAGAGAGGCGTGGTTGTGGCGGAGCGTTGGACCGTGAGCAGGGTCTGGTGGGAGCTTCCTGTGAAGCCTGAAGTGGCTGGGGCTGGGGCTCCCCCAGTTCTGTGATAGGCGATTCTGAGTCAAGCAGGGTTTCTAGGGGCGTGTTGTGTGGGCGAGGTATTAGTTGGCACTGCCCCGTCCTGTGGGAGTGCAGATTCCGTTCCTCCGTGCTAAAGTATTAATATCTCCGTCCTCCCCAGACAGGTCTGAGAGGGAAAACCTCATGACTTTGGCAGCCGTAATTAAAGTATCCAGGGGCTTTTCATGTGACCACTGAGGTGTCGCTGTGTCCTGCATCTTCCGTTCAGTAGCTCCCTCCCCGTTCTGTGCTGCTTGAGGCCAGAGAGGTCGCTTGGAACCCCCAGGCCTGAGAACGGGGTGGGCTTGAGCATCCTCACTAGTGTGGAATAGAGGAGAGGGTGGGCCTGGGCTCTGAGCCAGTCCGGGTTCTAACCCAACAGCTGTGTGGCTGTGGCCAGGCTCTGGGTCTCACGGGGCTGTGTGAGGGTTGCCGTGGGCCTGGGCTGCTCACTGCCACACAGGGGGAGCTGAGGTCGTGGTCGGCTTGTCCAGAGCAGGACAGTTCGTGGTTGTGAATGTTGCGTACGAGGTCCATGTCCTGGCGCCAGGCCTCCTGCCTGCTGCCAAGACAGTCCGGGTGTGACTGGGTGTGTGCTGCTGTCCCCAACCACCCATGCACCTGAGTCCTGAGTGTGGTGCCTCACATGGGCCACCCCCACCGTGCCTGCAGCCCCAGACCCCACACCTGGAGGAGGACTTGAAGGAGGTGCTGCGCTCCGAGGCCGGCATCGAGCTCGCTATCGAGGACGACGTGAGGCCCGAGAAGCAGAAGAGGAAGCCGGGGGTGAGTGCGTGGGCGTGGGGGACCTGCCGCCAGCCTGGGCAGAGTAGGGGCAGGGGAGTTGGAGCCATAGGGGTGCTCTAGGGACAGGTGGTGGAAGGCTGGGGAGAGGGTGGTCAGCACATGTCCCCTGCCCCACAGTGGTTATCGAGGGACTGACAGACATTGTAAGGTCTGGTGTCTCTGGGACCCTCACTTGCTCCCCTTTGACCTGTTCACTCACTTACCCAGCGTTCTGTCTGGACCTTCCAAAGTGGGCCTGGGCTGGGTGTGGTGCACAGAGCAGCGCTTAAGGCCTAGACACTGTCTCCTCTTCGGGCTCAGTGGGCAAGACAGACACTAGGCAGACACGATGACTGAGTTCGTGGGGTATTGGCAGTGGACAGAAGGCAGGGAGGAGTCTGTGGGAATCCAGAGCGTGGGGCGGTCAGGAAGGGCAGCACCCAGCTGGGTGTCTGGGCTGTGTGAGGCAGGGGCAGAGGATGGGACTGGGTAGGGACCCCCGGGTGCAGAGGGCGGGGAAGGGCTGGTCCTGAGGCTGGCACAGAAACTGGCCCCTGAGCCAGCCTCCACCTCCAGGGCCCTCCCTGGCCTCTCCTCGGTGTGGGACGGGGTAGGGTCGGTGCTTCTGCACCGTGGCAGCTCCTGTTGGGCCCACTGCTGGGTGGGGGGTGTTAGTCTCAGAGCCCCTCCCTGGTGTTGAAGCAGAGCCCAGACCTGCTTATAGAAGGGGTGCGGGGTTAGGGTTGGGGCATTCCTTGTAACAGGTGTTTCTAGAGGGGTTTGTCCCAAGGGCTTTTACGCTTCCACGTTACTCGTCTGTGGTGGGTATTTTAGGTGTTGCTTAGACGATTCTCTGCTGGGCCTTGGGGGATGTGTCTGGTCCGTTCTGGGGTGAAGAGTGGGTTTCTTTGTGGGTGGAGGCTCGGGCTGTGTCCTTGCTCACTGTTGTAGCGTCTGGAAGGACAGGTCTGCCCTGGCTGTGGGGTCTGTAATGGGCCCAAAGTCTCCCAGCCCCCCACGCCCGACAGCAGAGCTCTACCAGCCGGGCCTCACTTGAAGGCTCCACTGCAGCAGGACCTGGTTTTGTGACCGTCTATGACCGTGGTCATCAGGTACTGACCAGGGGTGTCCCTGACACCCACCCTGACCACCTCCTTCCTCCCCTCGCCAACCCCCAGCTACGGCGCAGCCCCATCAAGAAAGTCCGGAAGTCTCTGGCTCTTGACATTGTGGATGAGGATGTGAAGCTGATGATGTCCACACTGCCCAAGAATCTGTCCTTGGTAAGGCGTCAGCCACCCCAGGACTGCAGAGGGCCCCTCTGCCTGGGGAGGATGGAGTCTCCTTGAATGCCTTCTCCCTTCGGAGTGGTCTAGTGATTCTCGGACTGGGCTTCCGGAACACTGGGCTGCACAGGCGGGAGCTGTCAGGGAAGGCGGTCTGGGCACCCACCCTGGCTTCGTCAGCAGCTCTGCTTGTGTCTTTCACAGAAGGTTCCATTTGACAGGAGTTGTGTTGTTAGAACACACGTGGAAACCATGGGTCTGGGCATCCAGCACCCTCCCTTGCATTCTGATCATGGGGGTGACCACAGAGAGGGTCAGTGATGCTCCTCAAGTCACAGGCAGGCAGCTGGAGGCACGCCAGGCCTGGGATAGGTGCTTCCCAGCTCCCAGGCCACTGCACTTGCTGTGCCAGCTGCCACAGTCAGGCTGACCTCAGGAAGGGGGTCATTGCCTGTGTGGAGTGTGGGTCCCCAGAGACCATGCCATGCCGCTCCTTTTCAGCTGACAGTGGGGGGAGCCCAGCTTGCCCTGGTGCCGGGGTGGAGCCAGTGAGAGGCATGCGGGGATCGTGACCAGAGGTTGTGAATTGCCTGAACAGATCTCGCTACCCTCCTGGTCTCTGCAGAGAAACCTCACTCTGGCCAGGGACCCCTGCCAGGCTGGGGATTTAGTGCCCTCCAGCCAGATTGCCAAAAAGAAAAAATGTCACAGCAAAGAATGAAGAACATAGATTTAGAGTCAGGTGGGCCTGGGTTTGAGTCCTGACAACAGCACTGCTCTCTGGGGTCTTTTAGGTTCCCTGAACCCCATTTATTTGGCTATAAAAGGAGCCCTGAGACCAGGCTCACGCCTGTAATCCTAGCACTTTGGGAGTCCAAGGTGGAAGGATTGCTTGAGGCCAGGAGTTCGAGACCAGCCTGGGCCACATAGTAAGACCCTGTCTCTACGAAAGAATAAAAGAATTAACTGGGTAGAGTGGCACGTGCCTGTAGTCCCAGCTATTCAGGAAGCCAAGGCAGGAGGATTGCTCGAGCCTGGGAATTGGAGGTTGCAGTGAGCAGCGATCGGGCCACTGCACTCCAGCTTAGGCCACAGAGTGAGACCCTGTTTCTAGGAAGAAAAAAGCAGCCCGGAGGGCAAAGCGAGCAGCAGAACAGAGGCTGGAAGGCACAGGAGGTGCCTGGTGCAACTCCGCTGTGTTTGCAGGGTGCCGCTGCCTCTTTCTGATACTCGTGGCTGTTTCTGGCACCGGGAGAAATAGGAACAGCCTTGGCTCTGCCTGAGGCTGCCTGTGGAAGGAGCACAGCAGTACTGAGCACGTGCCGGGGGTCACACTCCACAATGGGCACTGCACAGATGTTTTCTTGGTCTTGTACGTTAAAAAGTTCTTTAGAAAAAGATTAAGTTCCTTGCTTAATCTTTTAAGACAGTAAGATTTGCGTAAACCCCCCATCTGGAAGAGGAAACTGAGGCATAGAGAGAGTGCCTCCGGCTCCAGACCTCAGCAGCCAGGAGGGCTGGCACTGGGGTGGTGCCGCAGGGCACTTTTCCTTCCCACTGAGAGCTTGTGGCAAAGTGGCGACTCTTTAACTTGGTTTCTGTTTTGTTTTGTTTTGTTTTTTTTGAGACAGAGTCTCACTCTGTTGCCTGGGCTAGAGTGCCGTGGCATCAGCCTGGCTCACAGCAACCTCAAACTCCTGGGCTAGGGCAATCCTCCTGCCTCAGCTTCCCGAGTAGCTGGGACTACAGGCATGCACCACCATGCCCGGCTAATGTTTTTTACATATATATATTTTTTAGTTGGCTAATTAATTTATTTCTATTTTTAGTAGAGACAGGGTCTCGCTCTTGCTCAGGCTGGTCTTGAACTCCTGACCTCAAATGATCCGCCCACCTCGGCCTCCCAGAGTGCTAGGGTTACAGGCGTGAGCCATCACTCCCGGCCTTTAACTTGGTTTTGATTTCAGCCGACAACTGCCTCATCCAGCTCCTCCAGCCTCACCCTGTCAGGGATCAAAGGGGACAACAGCCTGCTCAACCAGGGCTTCCTGCAGGCCAAGCCCGACAAGGCAGTGGTGGCCCAGAAGCCCCGAAGCCACTTCCCGACACCGGCCCCCGTGAGTGCTGCCACACTGACTTTCTCACCTCAGGGCCTTTGCACAGGCTGTTCCCTCTGCCTGGAAGCTCTTCCTGTGGCTGTGTTTGCTGGACTTACTCTTCTGATCTCAGTCCAAATGCCACTTCCATGGGGAAGCCTTCCCTGACCCCACGTACTGGAGAGACCCCGCTCATTCCCTCTTTTATGGCCCGGGTCTCACTTGTAACCAAGTCAGTACGTCCGTATTTGGTTTGCTCTACGCATGTCTGCGCTCGAGGGTGGGGCTGGCCTGGGCTGCTCTCGTCTCTGTGGCTTTCTCATGAGGCAGGTGCTGCACTTGGGGCACAGCCGTGTCTCCTTGTCCAGCCTCCTGCCTTACCGTGAGGAAGCCCACGGCCAGGGAGTGACGTCCCCAGAGCACCCAGGAAGATAGAGCACAGAAAGTTGCTGGCTTCTAGAGGGAGGGAGGCTCCTAGAGGTGCCCTTGACCCCTGCCTGGCCAGGACTGCCTGGGTTTGCTGGGAGCTCGTCGTCCCTGCCTGCGTGGTAACCCTCTTGTCTCCTGCCAGATGACCAGTGCCTGGAAGACAGTGGCCTGCGGGGGGACCAGGGACCAACTCTTCATGCAGGAGAAAGCCCGGCAGCTCCTGGGCCGCTTGAAGCCCAGCCACACGTCTCGGACCCTCATCTTGTCCTGAGGGGCTGGGCGGTCACGAGCCCGTTCTCATGTTTACAGGGGCTGGGGGCAGAGGGGTCTGTGAATTTGAGACTCACACTCAGGTGACCACCCGCCTGCAAGGGAGCCTTCTCTGCCAGCCCCTCCCAGTCTGCTCAGGTCGGGGCAGGAGGGCTGCACACTGTCCCGTCGCCCAGCCCAGCTGCTGGCGGTTCCTGGTGCTAACAGAACAAGCCCCACTCCCGGGCCTGCCTGGTTCCCTCCCCAGTGCCACAGGGAGCCCAGTTAGTGACTCCCAAGCCTGGGTCAGGCCTGGCCTCATCTCAGACCCTGCTTAGGACAGGGGACACGGCAGGGTTGCTCCTTTCCTCAACCCCTATTGGTGCGTTTTCTTGAAAGAATAAAATCGCCTCCCTCCTTGTGCTGCTTTGGGCTCTACCTTCCTTTTGGGCACTGGCGACTGTCCTCAGGGATGTGGGGACCTGGGCTCTCATCCTGAGTGCAGTCTTGTGTGCATGGCCTAGGTCTGGAGGTGGTGGACCCTTCTCCCCTGTGAGGTGGGAGTTTTTGTTTCTGTGCCCAGTGGGCACCTGCAAAGCTCCAAGGACTCTCGACTGTGGGGTGGGGGTGGGTGTGTGGAGACAGGGCAGGCAGAGGAGATCAGTGGGACTGGGCACTAGGCCCTTGCTTGGCCTTTGCCATGGGTGGCTCACCTGGTCTCCGAATAGCCCCTGCCTTAAGCTGAGCCCAGTCCCCGAATCAAACAGTTAATGAGGAGGAATGACAGGCACTGGGCAAAACCTTCGAGCTGCAGTGGCCAGGGCTGGGGGAGGGCCAGACCTTCTTCCCTAGTGGCCCTAAATCCCTAAGTTGTGGCAGCAGTTGCAGTCTGGACTGTTGCCTGCCCTGGTGCTTGGCTGTAGTTGTGAGGAGTCACTGGGGCTTGAGGAGGGGGTTGATGCCAAGCCTGAGAAGGTCGGGAAGTGATGTTTTCTGCAGTGGGATTCATGGGACGGGATATGTGGCCGTCCCTGGGGGCCGAGGTTGAGTGGGCCCAGGGCAGGCCCTACCTGGCTTCAGAGCCTCACTCCCAAAGGAGATCCAGCAGGTCCTCTCTCCCGGGGCAGGAGATGCAGACATCTGTAATGTGGCGAGGACCGTGAGTTAGGATGCTGGAGTTCACATGTGTCTGGCCTCTCGCACCCCCTCCCTGCTGAGCTCACGCATGGGGTCCCCCAGCCAGCCACACCCAGTCATGCCCTCTTTGGCCTGGTTGTGCCCCAGTTCCTGCTCTGGAGCTGAGGAGGGGGCAGGGTTCTGCTTTTCCTGCCCTGCTTCCCGCAGCCCACGTGGAGGAGCTGGGTCCTCTGGTAGGTTCCATTGCTGAACCACACCAGCCTCACGCCCTTTGTGATTTCTCAGCCTGGGACCCGTCTCCTCCCCAACTTCCCCAGGCTCCGTCAACTGGCTGCTCCCAGCATGCCACAGCCACCCGCCCACGGGGCTGTCAGTGTTGGACGGCCCTGCCCCGCCGCGAGGATTCGGGTTGGGTTGCCTCCGTCTCCCAGGGCTCACACCAAGACTGTCTAGGGAACACCTTCCATTTGTTTACATATCTGTGGCTGCTCTTAGGTTACAATGGCAGGACTGAGTAGTGGCAGAGACCACGTGGCTGGCAAAGCCTAAAGTACTTACTACCTGGCTCTTTACAGAAGTTTGCTGACCTCTGAATTGAACAAATACATCTTAGCCTTTCCATATCAGTACAGAAACAGCCTCCTCACTCTTTTTGAAGGCAGAATACTATTTCATTGTATGGTTGCACTATAATCAGGTCCTCTTAACAGATACTTAGTCCATTTCTGTGCCCCCCCCCCCCATTTTTTAAAAGAATGAGATCTCACTGTGCTGCCCAGGCTGGACTCAAACTCAAGTGATCCTCCTGCCTCAGCCTCCAGAGTAGCTGGGACTACAGGTGCATGCCACCACGCCCAGCTCATTTCTGACCTTTTGCTGCTACAAATAACACTTCAATGAATAACCTGTACTTACCTCATTTTCTACATGTGTAAATATATTTCCACACGTTTAAATATTTTCATGGAATGAAGTCCCAGAAGTGGGATTCCTCTATCAAAACCTACGCGCACTGATAATTTTTGTAGCTATTTTCAAATTGCCTTCCGTGGAGGTTGTACCAACTTAGTCTCACCAATGTTATGGTGAGGCCTGTTATGGTGGGGCCTGTTTTGCCCCACCTTTTAAGCCTTTTGATATTTACCGATCTGCTAGATGGGAAAAAAAGGTACCCCAGTGTAGTTTACTGTGCATGCCTTTTATTGCGATGCATATCCTTTCATGCCTGAGAGGTGAGTGGTCCTTCCTCGGCTGGCACTTTACTGTCCTGGTCTGAGGATCTTCTGGGGGCTGGTCTCCTCCCTCTCTGACTCCCTTGTGTCGCTTTCACAAACAAGCTTTTGGGGAACAAAAGTCTTAAGGACAAACATAGGGTGGCAGTTAGCCTCATCGACATTCCAGATATCAGGGTTGGGAAGCCAGGGGGAGGTCTGCAGGGGGTCGTCCTTCTGCTCTGAGCTTGGAAGACCAACTTTCAGAGGGCTCAAGTTGGCCTCTTCTTCCACAGAGCTTCTGTTGACACAAGCAGCCTCGTGCTCCTCCAGTTCTTTGATGGGGACCACGTGGCAGGCGTTGTATTTGCAGCTGGCCATCTTTTTGGCTTTCTTGGGGTTCTTTCTCCTGCACGAGGCCAGGTGGTACTGGAACCTGCTGAGTGGGACTCGGTGGTGAGGATTGTACGGGCAGATTTCTAAGGCTTCTGGCTCCATGAGAAGTTGTTCTTGAGGCAGTATCTCACTGCGCAGAGGCTAAACGAGACCCCGCTTGTGGAAAAGCCCTTTTGTAAGAAGGGTCGAGCTAGTCTCTGCCCAGCGTTGGCCCCTGGGACTCTCTGTAGGTGAAGATCTTGTGGTCCCCGTGTGCTGGGACCACTGAGTGGGAGATTAGAAGAGGGAAGAAGATCTGTCAGAAGCAGCTACACAGAGCACAGGGTTAGCAAATGGCACATGAGTCAGAAGAGCCACATAAAGCAGATACGAGAGCCAAAAACACACAGCAGCCATGCAAGGAGGTGAGGAAGGTGTGCATTGGCCCCTGGCCCTGACAGGTACACTGTGTGATGTCAAGGAGCGGTCACGGTGGTCACAATGGGCAGCTTGAGTCATCAGGAAAAGGCCACTTTGTTTATCACTTGGGAGGGGCGGGTAGCTTTGGGGAAAGCTACCATTCAAAGTCGCTCATGGATGTATGTTGTCATTTAAGTCTTCTAACTGCCCATATTTGTTTAATATAATTCCTGATATATTTGGGTTTAAACCTACCATCTTATGTTGTGCTCTCTAACCTATTCTTTAGTTTCATTATCTTCCATTTTTTCCCACTATTTTGTACACTCTCTAATCATTTAGTGGTGGCCGGGCAAGGTGGCTCACGCCTGTAATCCTAGCACTCTGAGAGGCTGAGGTGGGAGGATCACTTGAGCTCAGGAGTTCAAGACCAGCCTGAGCAAGAGCGAGACCCCGTCTCTACTAAAAGGAAAAAAAAAACAAACCATTTTGTTGTTACTCCACAAATTAAAACATTCATAGGAAACTTTCTAAAGTTTAAAGTTAATAAACATTTTATCTTCTTCCTGGACAATATAAGCGTTTTTCTTCATTTGTTCCTCCCTGACTTATGTTTTTTTCCCTGTATTTTAAACCTAATTTAAAAAGCCGTCACTAGACATTGTTGTTATTGTGATTTTATATCATTTCAGTGATTTTGTATTATTAAAGTTTATTTACATTTGTCCCCATATTTATTCCTCTTTGCTATTCTGTTCCTCTTTGCATCTCAGACCTGCCACGCCAAATCACCTTCCTTCTGCTTGGAGTTTAACATTTAGAATCTCTTGACAAATTCTTTTTGTTCTTTGCCTAAAAACGTCTTTATTTCCCTCATGTTCTTAAAAGATATTTTTGCTGAGTATAGTTGTATCTTTTTTTTTTTATGTTGGAACAAAGTTCAATTCCTTCAAGCTTCCACTGTTAGGAATTCAGCTACTGAGCCAGGTGTGGTGGTGTGCACCTGTAGTCCCAGCTACTCGGGAGGCTGAGGCAGGACGATCACTTGAGCCCGGGAGTTCGAAGCTGTAGTGTGTTAAGGTTGCACCTCTGAATAGCCACTGTACTCCAGCCTAGGCAACATACTGAGATCTCATCTCTACAAAAAAAAAAAAAAAGAGAGAGAATTCAGCTGCCCCACTATTACCTAACTTCTTTGGAAGGTAATATCTTTCTTTTTCTGTTTGTTTTAAAGAATTTTTTTTTATCCTTGGTTTTTCTACAGTTTCACTATGATGTTGAGCTGTGGACTTGTTTTTATTAATATTTGTTAGGCCTCCTGAATCTGTGGATTAGTGTCTTTTCATTAGTTTTAGAAAATACTCAGCCATTATCTCTTAAAATATCACTTCTACTGTATTCTCAGTCTCTCTCTCTCTCTCCCCACTCTTCCTGGGACCCCCAATGCTAGACCTTCTCACTGAATCCTTACAGCATCCCACACCCCATCTTCTGTATTTTTGTGTGTGTGTATTCTGGATAATTTCTTCTGATCTATACCCTAGTTCACTAGTTCTGTCTTCTGCAGTTGCCAATCCAGGTGGCTGTCTGCTTTTGTACATAAAGTTTAATTGGAACAGAGCCACGCCCATTTGCTTATATATTGTCTATTGCCTGCTTACAAGCTAGACTTGAGTAGTTGCAGCAGAGTCCAGGGGGCCCACAAGGCCTTGAATATCTGTCTGCTCCATTACAGAAAGTTTGCCGATCCTATTCTTGATGAATTTTGTTGGTGGTTAAGAAAGCAGACTGGGCCCGGCGCGGTGGCTCACACCTGTAATCCTAGCACTCTGGGAGGCTGAGGCGGGAGGATTGCTCGAGGTTAGGAGTTCGGGATTAGCCTGAGCAAGAGTGAGATCCCGTCTTTACTAAAAATAGAAAGAAATTATCTGGACAACTAAAAATATGTAGAAAAAATTAACCGGGCATGGTAGCGCATGCCTGTAGTCCCAGCTACTCGGGAGGCTGAGGCAGAAGGATTGCTTGAGCCCAGGAGTTTGAGGCTGCTGTGAGCTAGGCTGACACCATGGCACTGTAGCCCAGGCAACAGAGTGAGACTCTGTCTCAAAAAAAAAAAGAAAGAAAGAGGTGAGGAGGGGCCAGTGCCACCGTGCCTCCAGTCCTGGGCTGCAGACTTGGAGACAATGGGCACGATGCCACCTGCATGGTATGGAAGTTACAATTCACCAAGGACGCCCTCTCAGCAGAGCGGACCAGGAGCCTTCCCTGGGGTGAGTGGGGTACGAGAGTGTGACCTCGGTTTCCCATTCCTCACAGGAGACAGCTTGGTTGGAGGCTCGGAGGTTCCACCAGTCTGGGGTAAGATCCAAATATCAAGATCCCAAGAAGGCCTGAGCTAGCACTGACCAAGCCACTGATCCCCTGCTGTGTAGTGGCTCCTGCCACTTATCAGCCGTGTGACCTTGTGCAGGGAGTGTGTGTGTATGTGTGTGTGCGCGCGTGTGTGGTGCCTTGTATTTACAAAGCTTTACTGATTGTGTCTTGTCAAGTACATTTTGTAGTTTTCTTCATGCTGGTCTTGCACATTTTGTTAAATTTAATCTTTTATGCTTTACAGTTTTTCTTTCTTTTTGCCATAGTAAATGGCACCTTTTCCATCTCTCTACATCCTGGCCATGGTGTTCAGCTCCTCTTGAGCCTCGAAGTGATTGGCTTTGTCTACATTGTCACATAGTTGCAATGTGATCATGCATGTGAGTTGTCTTGTTCCTATCAAATGACGTGTGGACAACATAGCAGCATGACACTCACTGGCGTCATAGTAAGAAATTGTAAGGGAAGCTAAGGTTTAGACGAAAGACTAGACAGAGCATTCTGGCAAAGGCAGCTTCTGTGACCATGCCATTGAATTCTTCTGAGTGTGCCAGTTGGATAGGCCAGGTTAGGCTGCAGTAACATACAGCACCAAAACGTTAGGGCTTAAAACAACAAAGGTTTATGTGTCACTCCCATGTCTTGTCCAAAGCAGGTTGCTGGGGTGGGGAGGGGGGAGGGGATCGGCTCACGTGGCAAGTGGGACCCAGGCTGATGGAGCCTCCATAGCAATACTTGCTTCCTGCCCAAGGGAGGAAGGGGAGGTGGCAAATCATGGACCGGCTCCTAATGCTTCCAGAAGGTAATGATAAACATCACTTCCGCTGATAATCCATCGTCCAAAGCTACCCCTTTGGCCACACCTAACTCCGAGGGTCAAGGAGGTACAGTCCTCCCCCGTGCCCAGGAACTTTGTCGAGTCCTAAGGGCGTCCGCAATCTGCCCTTCCTGTCGCCAGTGTTCTTTCCCTTTCCTCCACACATACGGAACATACTCCCTCCTCCTTGAGGGAGAGAACCCGAAGTCCTAGCTCACAGCAGGGGATCAGTGGCTCGGTCAGTGCTAGCTCAGGCCTTTTCAGGATCTTGATACTTGGATCTTACCCCAGACTGGTGGAACCCCCGCGGCTCCAACCAAGCTGTCTCCTGTGAGGAATGGGAAACCGAGGTCACGCTCTCGTACCCCACCCCACTCACCCCAGGGAAGGCTCCTGGTCTGCTCTGCTGAGAGGGCGTCCTTGGTGAATTGTAACTCTCATACCATGCAGGTGGCAGTGTGCCCATTGTCTCCAAGCCTGCAGCCCAGGACTGGAGGCGCGGTGGCACTGGCCCCTCTCGGAGTTCACAGGGAGTTCAGCAGCTGCTCTTCCTCACCCCTAAGCCTGGCGCTGCGTCTGCTGACGGTGCTGGTGGTGCCTTTTTAATCCCCAGTGCCACAGCCTTTTTTGTGCTCATGACCAGGGGTGGCCCAGGCTGGAGTCTCAGGCCTCCAGAAGTCTGCATATGGGGGTCACAGTGAAAGCACTTCATCCGTCACTGAAATCCACATAATAAGGAGAAGGCATTAGCCGTTGCAGGTTTCTATGTGGCCAAGCACCTATTAGTGCAGCAGGCGGAGATTCAGTCCATTATGGAGAGAGGGAAGGCCGGGGTTGTTTGTGCTTCTAATAACATCTTAAACGGTCCTCAAGCCTGCAGCCTTCTCCTGGCATCTGCTCTGAGCCTGGGACCTGCGAGGTTGCTCACCATGGCAACCCGAGGGGAGAGAGGGAGGCGCACGCACCTGTTTGTGCTAGTACTTTTCAGGCCCGTCTGCATGTGTGTGGCCAATAATGCAAGTAAGATCAGAGCCGCTTTCCTCTCGCTCCCCTCCCATGCTAATCTCCATCCTGAGAGATGCTGCCGACAGATGGTCATGCAGGTGTGGAGAGAAGGGCACAGAGCGTGCAGAAACGGTATTTTCTGAAAATGAGAAATCGCATGTCCTGCTTAGCCAAGTCAGCAATTATCATTACAGGGCAGGATGGAGCCATTGGAGGATTAGAGCCATTAGAAACCTGAACTCTTTAGGCTTGGAGAGAGTCTTACGCCATCAAGGCCAGCTTCTCTCCCAGGGCCAGCGTCCCCTCCAGAGCATCCCTGGAGGATGGTTATACAGTGACGGGGAGCTCACTACCTCCCCAGACAGCTCAACTGTTAGGTTGTGCACTGAGCTGACTGTCTTTATACCCTGTAGAGGTTAGTGTCAACACTGCGCCCTCTGCCCCAAGAGTGTCCTCCAGGATGTAAGGCCATCCTGAGCACGCCAAGCTCATGCTGTGTGTACGAGGGGCTAGGGTGGGGTGACTACTTCATTTCTGCCTCCTTGAGTCTCCTTGCCATGTCCAGGAGATGGTGTGGACAGCACAGGTGTCCCCCATGAGCCTTGGGCTGGGGTCCAGGACTTCCTAACACTGCCCATCTGCTGGGCCACTCTTTGCTCAGGGCTCTCTGGTCTCAGCCATCCAGGCTCTGGCTGTCTCCTTTGATTTGAGGACTTTATATTGAAACCTCTCTCCATGGTAGGACATTCAGTGTAGTGTCATGTAGTACTTCTCACACTATCATGTGCACACAGATCACTTGGGTTCTGGTTAAAATGCCAGATTGGGTGGAGTTTGGCTATCTTTGTCCAGTGACATGTCACAATTTTGCTACATTTGTAAAATGAATCAAAATACACACTCTCTTTTTTTGTTTTCTGGACAATTTAAATAGCCTAGAAACATTCTTTTGAAGTCCGAAAGAAACTCTTCTACTAAACTTTCTGACACACACCCTTTTTTGAATTGGTTGAGTCAGTTTCATTTTATTTATTTATTTATTCATTCAGATAGGATCTTGCTCTGTTGCCCAGGCTGGAGTACAGTGATGTGATCATAGCTCACTGCAGCCTCAAATTCCTGGGTTCTAGAGATCCTCCTGACTTAGCCTCCTAAATAGCTGGGACTACAGGCATGTGCCACCACACTTGGATAATTTTTTTATTCTTTGTAGAGACAGGGTCTATGTTTGCCCAGGCTGGTCTTGAACTTCTAGCCTCTTTGAGAATTTTACTTTGAAACCTCCTATCTCAGCCTCCCAAAGTGCTGGGACTATAAGGCATGAGCTACCATGCCCAGCCTATGTCAGTTTTAAAGTAGATTCCATGGGTTTTTACTTCTCTTAGCAATCCCTATTTTTCTACAAAGTATGCTGTTATGGACTGAATTGTGTCTTTCCCAAATTCACATGTTTCAGTCCTAGCCCTCAATGTGACGGTTTTTGGAGATAGGGCCTTGAAGGAGGTAACTAAGGTTAAATGAGGTCATAAGGGTGGGGCCCTATTCCGATAGGATTGGTGTCCTTCTAAGAATAGGAAGAGACACCAGGGCTTTCTCTCCTTGTGCACAGAGAAAAAGCCTTTCACACACACAGTGAGAAGGCTGACATCTGCAGGCCAGCAAGAGAGACTTCACCAAAAACCAAGCCTGCTGGCACTTTGATCTTGGACTTCCAACCTCCAGAACTGTGAGAAATAAATTCCTGTTATTGAAGCTACCCAGTCTGGGGTGTTTTGTTATGCAGCCTGAACTGACTAAGACACATGCATTCTCCACTGAACTCTCCAAACTGACTAGCAGACCTTATGCATTTAGCGTTCTCTTCGGATTTGAAATCTCTCCTCCACGTCTTTGGTTAAATCTCTTTGACGTTGCTAATGCTGTGCTTTTGTGTTCTCTCTCCCTCATTGCTTCCTGCCCCTCCCTTTATTGGCCTTCCGCGGTGTGGGTATCTTACAGCTATTAACAAGAAAGCAAGTCCTAGATTTATCACTTCTACGGATTTTCATGTTTTCTGTGTCATTAGTTTTTATCTCTACTTATCTCGTTGCTTATTTTCTAGCTCCTTGAGTGGGATGCTTCATTTACTTTCAGTCTTCCTTGTTTAATAACAGAAACATTTAGAGCTATGGGGAGTGCTTTGGTTACATTCCCCAAGTTTCGCTCTCTGGAGTTCCCATTGTCGTTATGTTCCGAATGGCCCATAATTGCAGTTTTGTTCCCTCCTTTGACTTGAGTTATTTAGGAATAAATTTCCAAGTGATTTGATTTTGTTCTTAATTTCTATTTTTATTGCATGGTGGGTAGATAATGTGGCCTGCAAAACGACTGTTCGTGTGTACCTCTGAGGTGCTGGTGGTGACCTAGAATGTCATTAGTGTCTGTCACTTCCTTACAGATGTTTGAATTAAATGTCTTTCCTGTTTGTGCGTATTTATTAAATGAAGCTTATTTTTCCAAGCTGGCATTCCTTGGAACACGAGTCCTACAAGTTGCTCTGGGAAATGGCCACTCTTCCCTCTCGGGCGGAATCAGTGCCCATCAGCGCGGACCTGAGCAGTCCTAAGGCAAAGCGGTCCACGAACTTTGGCTTAACTCAGTGTTTCCTGCGTGCAGCCTTCCCCCCGTTACCGCCTCCGGCAGCCAGTTTTCCATGGGACATATTTGAGAAAACTATTTTAGGGTTCTGTCTTACTTCTTGAGGAGCAACTATGTATTAAGGGTCACCAGTGTTCATGCCTCGGGTCTGACCTCTTCCTATCGACCTCCGAGCCCACTCCTGAGTGCCCAGCTGTTGCTCTGCCGGGGTGGGAGTTGTCCGTGTGGCCTCCGTGTGACGCTGTGCCAGTCTCGGTTTGGGTGGGATTTGCTGTCCTTCCTCGCTGCGAGGGAAGGAGGCCCTGTTGTCTGAGGGACCCAACCGAGGAGTGACGCTGTGTGACGATGACGTCACTGCTATGCTCAAGGGTTTCTCTGTTTGCTTCTGCAGCCCAAAGTTAGCTGGACCCCCACCCCCCACCAACCCACGGCTCACTCCAATATCCATGCGGGAAGGCATGAGACGGGACCCCAGCCTGCAGCCCCCTGGGCCAGCCCTCCTTCCTCTGCCAGGGGCAACATCACCACTGAGAGAGCATTAGTCCCCAGGGACCCCCGTGGCACTCGTGTCCCTGCCACCTGTTGCGTTGAGCTTGCTAGTTTCGTGGAGTCCTGCTGGGGACGTGCTTGGCTGTCCCGGAAGCAGACCCTGCGACAGGCATCCAGATGCTAGCAGAGCCTTTAGGAAGTGCAGGTGAGCCTGCAGGAGAGAGTGAGGAAGTGAGATACATTTCAATATACACTCACATAGAAATGTTAAAAAAGTATAAGAGACAAAATTGTAATAGTTTTATTATTTTCTAGAATTTTCATGGATGTATTTTTACAAAACAAGAACAATCAAGCAGAAATTATATTTAGAAAAACATGGATGGAAACCAGCAAAGCCTTTCAAAAGGTCAAAGTGCATGTGATTAAACCGGCTACCCCGGCAGGCTTCTGGGGCCTCCGTGGGAATCTGTGGATGCCTTGTCCATCACCAACCCTGCCACGCTAGACTTCTGAGCAACTGTAGGATCTACCCAGTTCTCTTTATCCTCCTCACCACGGCGCTGGTCCTAGTGACTACTACCTTTGCCTGGACTAGTCCACTAAGTAGTGTCCCCAACTGCCCTCTGGCCTCTTTCTCAGCTAGACCCTGAGGGAATGTCTAGAAACGCAGACTCACTGGCCCCCCTCTGCTTCCTACTCTCCTAAGGTGTAGTCAGGGGCCCTCAGGTGCCCACAAGGCCCTGCGCCCTCCCAGGGACGCCCGCACCTGGCCGTGCCTGGCACGTGTTCCTCTCCTCTCTGCCCTCCAGCCACCCCGGCCAGTGTTGACCTCTCATGGCTCCGTGCTCTCTGCCACCCCCTGCTTTGCTCTTGTCCTCTTCCCTTGTGTGCTTAAGCTCCCGCTTGGCCTTGGAGCTCAGCCCCCTGAACTCTCAGACTCATTTACATTTCTCTATTCTTTGCCCTCATAGCCTCGGGTGCTTTTTCTTCATAGCGCTTTATGATGCTGTCATTTTGCATTTCTTTCTTTCTATCTTCTAGTGAGCACCTGCCTTCCCAGTAGACTATCAGCTGCCCATAGCCTGCATGCACTTTGACCTTTGCAGCTCACTATTGTACCCCGGCCCGGCACAGCACCTGGCGCTCTGTGGGTGCTCAGGAATATTTGTTAACCGAGTAAGTGAATGATTTGGAGATGGTCACAGCTGACAGTCCCGTTGAAGGTCATCCTTATTATTAAAAGAAGACCCACAGGCTGAGATCCCAGGGAAGGGAGAACCCCACAGAAACCTGTGAAATGACAGTCAGATTTCAGAGTTTTGAACTCCGTAGTGCTCTTGAAAGCTACTGCTTCTGATCGCAAGAGCCGGATACTGGAGCGAGAACGGTGTTTTTGTTTGCTCGTTTTAGTTTTCAAAGCTTGGCTTGGCATATCACACGCCTAGGGGCCCAGAGCACACAATTTATGCCACGTGTTGTAGGGTGGGGAAGAATGGGGGGGTAACGAAGAATGTTCTCTTGTCCAGAAGGAGACGAGCTCACTCGTGAGTGTGAAGAGAGCAGACGCAGGAGGTGTGGTTGGGGTTGAGAGTTACTGGGTCCCCAAGAATGATTCCAGCACTCCATCCCCCCGGGGTGATAGGAACCCGTGTTAAGGTTGTGGGGGTCCCAGGAGAGGCCTCACAGAGGAGCCCAGCATGGGGCCCAAGTGGCCTAGCAGCAGTGGCCAAGGGGTGTGTTGGAACGGAGCGGCCTAGGACAGCCTCACTGATAGAGTCCTCAAGCCCCAGAGAGGGCGAGCATGTGGCTGGAGTGGACCACGTCCAGAGTGGGCCTGGACGTCCCAGGAGTGGATGATCAGGGCCACCGTCACCTCTGCGGAAGCAGTGGGGACTGGGGTGACTCAGACTCGAGGGAGGTGAGGACCCCACAGCTGGACCACCTCTGGGTGGAGTGTGTGTGAGAGCCTGTGCGTCTGCAGTCTGGATACGGCGGTGTCAACCTACAGAACTGAGTGAAGTGGCTCTTCAACTTTGTGTTTGCAACTGTTTCCCTCCTTCAGTGGAAATGGGAGCGTGAAAGCTCAGATGAGTTAAATGTGAAGAAATAGAGAAATTAACATGTTTTTATCCCTGAGGGTGTGGTCTAGGGAAATTTATACTTGCTACATAGATTAACTCCCTGTATTACTTGAGGTTCCAGAAAGGAATGAATCCAACCCAGTGGATTTCATAGACTATTAGAGGAGTGGGCAGGGCAAAGGGCCCCCACCCAGGCTCCCAGGCTCTAGCAAATCTAGCAAAATGGGAAGCTGGGGGAGGGAGTGGGGGAAGCACAGAGGGGTGTGCTGTTGGAGTCCACTGAGAGCTGGAGACAGAGCGGGGCCACCCAGCAGGATCTGTGGTTGTGGAGGGACTTAGCCACCACCAGAAATGACGCTCAAAGAAGGCAGGCAGCAGGGAAGAAATACCCCTACTTCTCTCTCCCCTCCCACCTTCCAAAACCCTGAAGCCAGCCAGCAAGGAAGGGTGGGTGATGCAGTCCACAGGGGCTGACATTCCAAGGCCCAAGGCAGAGCAGAAAAATGGGCAGAGTGGGGATTGGGGATAAAGAATAGTTGGGGAAACTGAGGCCCAGATAGGGGAAGGACTTGCCTAAGGTTACTTAGCAATTGAAAGGCAGAGTGAAGACTCAGCCCCTGACTTTAGAGCTTGCTGCTCAAAACTGTCTGCTTTATTTCTTTAACGCACAACTGTATTGTCTCTTCTTATTTAGTTAAATTAGCCACACCCAGCTAATTTTTAAATTTTTTGCAGAGAAGGGGTTTCGCTATGTTGCCCAGGCTGGTCTTGAATTCCTGGCCTCAAGCGATCCTCCCACATCTCAGCCTCCCAAATTGCTGGGATTACAGGCGTGAGTCACCAGGCTGGCCGGGAATCTTTATTTATAAAAATCTTGGCAATCGTGGTTTTGTTTTCATTTCTTTGTCGCTCCTCCACGTCCCCTCTTCTACCCTGTCCACCCACCATTTATGGCAAGTGAAACTGCACCACCCCCTTGCTGTCCCCCCTGCCATTTACTGTAGGTATTCAAGTTTCTCTTTTAAGATGAATTATTTTGCTTAACTACATTGAGAAAAAAATTAGTAATAGCATATGAATAAGATGAGCAAAATGATGAAGGTGTTGCCCAAAGAACTGAAGATTGGGAAACCCTGATAATGGTCCATTTACGAAGAGAAACAGCGTTGGGCAAGTCCCTGGAGGGTCAGGGACCGGAATGCAGGTGCTCCGGCCGACACCAGCCACCAGGACCTCCTCACCGGCCCGAGTCCTTCGGGGAGCCCGGCACCTGCAGCGCCGCCACCCACCACCAGAGGGCAGCGCGGCCCCAGCTTCCGACGCCCGGCGGCTCCTCGCGCGGGCGTGCAGGGGTGGAGCGCGGCGCGGCTCACGCTCGGTTTGGGGGTCGCCTGGGCTCCCCGTGGTCTAGGGATCCTCGCACGGAGGTCTGGGACACGTTCCCTTCAAAAGTACCTGGGTGCTTGTTAACAGCGTAGACTTTGGGGCCCTCCTGACCCCGCTGAATGAGCATCCCTGAAGCTCCAGGTGTGGGGGATGGGAGGTGTGGGGGTTTGGACCCCAAGGTTATGGCCAAGCAGGGTTGGGGCTGGGGAGTCCTGAGAACACTGCTGGAGGGAGGTGGGCACCGCCGCCCAGGGTCCGAGTTTGGGTGTGTGTGTCCGAGTTTGGGTGTCCGAGTTTGGGTGTGTTGGTCCGAGTTTGGTGTGTGTGTGTGTGTGTGTGTTTGCAGAGTGTTGCGCACACAACGGGTGGGATTGCCAGTCGGAGGGCCTGGCTTGCATCTTGGTCCACCTCTTACTTGGATGGGTGGCAAGCTTTTTGTTAAGCATTTCTCCTCCATCCACTGTCCATCCATCCATCCATCATCATGCATAAACATGTAGTACCTAAACCCTCCTTTCTAGGGTTGGGGACACGGTCGTGGACAAGGCAGACACCATCCCTGCCCTCTTGGAGTTCACGCTTTTGTGGAGGAGCCAGCTAATAGCAAATCATCTCTTAAATATTAAATTTCAATTTTGCCTAGCTGCTTTGAAGGAGGAGGAACACAGGGTGCTATGTCAGTGAGCAAGAGCTGTAGGAACTCGAGTGAGGGTGTGAGGGGTTCTTCCCCCAGGAAATTATGCTTGAATTGAGATCTGAAGGTCAAGTAGGAGTTAACTAGGCAAAGAGTCCAGGGAACTGTGTTTCAGGCAGAGGCATCTCATGTGCAAAGGCCCTGAGGTGGAAACAAGCTCCCTGCCACGGTGAGCTGCAAGAAGGCGGCATGGCTGGGGCAGGGAGACAAGGAGAGAGTGCCCAGACCTGGGGTTTGGCTAGCAGAGAAGGGCCAGTGCCCTCTGGTTTCCTATCTTTAAAATGGGGCAATCAGGCAATAATCTGTCTTGCAAAGAGGATTAAGTGCAATGTCAGGCCCAAAGCATCTGGTGTACAGTGCCCAGGAGACAACTGGGGTCAACATGTGGGGTGACCCTGGATGTGAGTGAGTGGGGATGCGATCTGTGCAGGGACCGGAGCTGTCTCGGTCGACTGCAGGGCCCAGCTGAGAGGCGTGTTTCTACCACTGCGAACGTTACCGTTGGCATCACTCTCCTGTTGAAAACAAAGTGAAATTGGAGAACATACTGTTGTCTTGAACTAGGCCAAGATGACTAATTATCAGACTCATTTTTGAAAGGTTGCCATATACAGACATGCGCTTAGATGGAGAGAGGAGAGCTTGGAAATCTGATTCATTCTGAAACCCCAATAGATGGAACTCGCGTGTGGTTTCTGAGCATAATGACTGTGAACGTTCAGTTTAACTCAGCTGTCACCACAGGCATGGTACAAAACAAAACGTTTTGCATCAGCTCCTTAGAGCATCTTGGGGTAGCTCAAGGCAGCCCTCGGGAGAGCTCTGCCTAGCTGTGAAGGGTGAGCCAGTGGAGCCGGTGTTGGGGAAGGGGCACCAGACCCCGCATCTGGGATCTGAGTCCCAGGTATGGCTTTGCCACGTGTGGACCACACGGCCTTGGCTAACTTCCTCCTTTGGGCCTCAGTTTCCCCGTCTGGCAAATAAAGGGGCAAGACCACATGGTCTTCAAGGGCTTTTCTAGTTTTGTTGTTCGATCATGTTCGCTGGTGGTGTGATTTTGGATGTCACCTTCTGCTCTTTGGGCTTTAGTTTGCTTTTGAGCATTTTAGAGTTCCCTAAGAGGGTTGGTTCATTTCACTCCCCCACCCTTGAAGTCCAGCGACTCTCAGTCCCCTACTCCAGACTCCACTGAGGCTAAATCACCCTTGTCCCTTTCCCTGTGGGTCAGTGGTTTAATCTGGCCACTGTGGTCCGGTGTGGAGACATATAAATCCACCATGGTCCAGTGTGGAGATTACAAGCCTGCTGGGTCTGGTCTGAGGATACACGTGGCCCAGTACTCACAGAAAGCACCTGAACCCCTTCAGAAGTCGCTTCCTATCTCTGGGACTTGCAAGGGAACACTCCTGAAGCTAGTGTCAGGGCCAAGCGCAGTGCTGGGCGCTTGGACATGCTCGATCTCAGTTCCTCCTCACGTTGATCATGTGAGGCAGGTGTCATCATTCCCACCTCCGAGGGGCAGAGGGGCTGAGCGATCTCCCCCAGTGCACGCAGGGCGGGGGCAGCCGTGGCAGGTTTACTCAGGCCTGTTTGTTTCTGAGCCCTCACCGACTGTCGGTACCCACCCCACTGTCTCACTTAATCCTCCCAGCTGCAAATATAATCCATCAACAGGTATCAAGTGTTAGAGGCTTCTCAGCAAAACAGAGTGGAGACCTTGTAGGTAAGCAGGCAGCTTCCAGATCTCTCCACCCACCCTCCACTTCCTGGCCGGCCTGGGACTGGAAGGCAGGGTGGTTCTGTCACCCACGTGGCTGCGAGACTTCCCGTTTGCCCCTTCCTGTGGCTGCACACGTGGTGTGGGACGTCGTGTGCTCGAACCGAATGATGCAAGAGAGTGGCTGTATTGCCCTATACTGCTGTATAGGGCTGCAGGCCACTTACTGCTTGTCTAAGGGATCTTCAGTGGTAATTTTGAAAATACATAGTTTCTGCCCTGAACATGGGCCTTAGACCTCAGCCAGACTAGATCAGGTGCCATATCTTCGCAAGCACCCTGAGTCTACAGCCAGCTGTTTGGACATCTGACACCAAGTATGTAGTTGGTTGTGTTTGGACCTGAACTTCACTTCCAAACAGTGGGATCACCCATGGATCAGTTACCCATAGGAGAGATTATAGTTCCCTGCCTGGTCATTCTCATCAGCATGAGAACAGACCTGAAATTGACCATAAGCCACCATTAATTACTATCAGTAATATATTTAAGAATATAATGCATAACTTAAAGCAATACTTACATAAATATAAATGGCTCAACACAAGTAAAAGATTCTTGCTCAGCCTTTGACTTCTTCTAGCGATTGATCTAAGACCCCCCCCTAGACATGTGAATATGAATTTTCAAATTATATCCCAAATCTGACCATTTCCACTTTAACACCTCCGTCCAAGCCACCAGCAAATGGCTTGGATTGTTCCAAGGGCCTCCTTGCTGCTCTCCTTCCTCTGAACTTGCTCCTCCTGCAGGTCATTCTCTGTGCAAAAGGATCCTGGTAAAGCTGGAGCCAGATCACGAGGTCTCTGCTCACAACCCTCCGATGATTTCCCTGCCACTTGTA
This sequence comes from Cheirogaleus medius, assembly GCA_008086735.1. Lineage (NCBI taxonomy): Eukaryota > Metazoa > Chordata > Mammalia > Primates > Cheirogaleidae > Cheirogaleus > Cheirogaleus medius. The sequence continues at coordinate 40,437,843 of VBSM01001118.1, forward strand.
GACAAACCCGAAGTCCTTACTGTAGCCTCCACCACCTCCCTGAGTCTTTCCTGGTCCTTCTCTGGGCTCATCTTATGCTGGTTTGCTCACTTGGTTCCAGCCTCTGTGGCCTCCTTGCGATTCTTCCAAGCACATTCCTGCCTCGGGGCCTTTGCACTTGCTATTCCCGCTGCCTGGAAAGTTCTTCCCCCTCAGATATCCACGTGGCTCCCTCCCTCCACCATTTCAGGTTTCTGCTCAAGTGCTGTCTTCTCAGAGAGGCTTCTTGACTACCCTCTCTTAAAATATCAGCTTCCTAAAACAAAATATCAGCATCCTTCACTCTGTTCCTCTGCCTGCTTAATTTTTCTTCATTTTTTGTTCCCACCTGACATAGAATATAGTTATTTATTGTTCTTCCCCCACTAGAATTTGTGTTCCATGACAGCAGCAACTTTGCTCTGTCCCTGCTACATCCTCAGAGCCGAGACTCACGCCTGGGCCGTAGCAGGCACCCGTGATACTGGTTGAGTTGCATGAAGGGTCAAATGCAGGAAACGGACTGAGTTTTCATTGATGACCATTTTTGCCCATGGCAGGAGGGCGCGCTGAGAGTTTCTTGAGTCACATTTCCTGGTGTCCACACTGAGCCCCACTGCACAGTGACAGTCCTTTGCAGCACGGAGCTCCTTGTCATCACTTTCTCGGATGCCGTCTACGTTTCTTCGCTTCCTCTTCTAATGAGTCACCAGCACAAGCAGTTGGATTTATGTGAGAGCCATATCTCACACAAAGCAAAGTTTTGTCACATCGCGGGAGTGGCCGGGGACACATAGGGCCCAGAGAGAACAGCAGAGCCCTGTTGGGGCACCGGGGTGGTGGTTTTCCTCACTCATTGCCCAAGGGACTCGCCTTCAACACCTACATCCATGGCAGCGCACGATTTGAATTCACTGCTCAAGAAAATAACAAGTGATCTCATGTCGCTGTCTTTGAGGATGGCCTACAAATGATTAACGTTGACGTCATGAATGCCAAGGAGCCTGCTGGGGTTATCTGTTCAATCCCCGCTTACCCTTGATGTCCCCAGGCTTCAGTGGCCCCGTCACATTCTGACGTCCTCCTCGTGTGCTCATGGATCTAAGAATCCCAACCACTGGGTTTCCGCCAAAGGCTCGGTCTCTCGCTAGGAGGACAGGCATGTCACCAGGCATTGGTAGTGAGCTAGCCGTGTCTGGTGTCCCGTCTGTCCCTTGATTTCTCTCTCACATTGTGGGAAAGTGGATAGTGGGAAACCACCACCCCAGTTCAGGATTGAAAACTCTAAGATGCCTTTTACTTTTCAAACTCTCTGAAGGCTTTCCCCTCAGGTGGCCTTAGGGCGTGGCCACCTTTATTTCAGCCGTATGTGCTGGGGACCTACGTGTGCACGGTGGCACTCCTTAGGCTACAGGGATGAGCAGGACAGACGGGTGTGGCACCACCTGGAGGAAGGGTGACGTGGGTGTCAGAGAGGGAGGAGGGAGAGCCAGCCCTCTAATGGGATGCGGTCAGGGAGAGACTTAGTGTTTTCATAAAAATAGCACAGATGCATTAAAATGCAAAAAATACAGAAAAATACAATAAATAAAACCAAGGACCTCCCAAGCCTCCTTCCTTCAAAACCATCATTTAAGCTTTGTTTCCATGTGGAGCTTCTAGAAGGGGAGGTGGATAGGAATGCTTTTGTAAAACGAGATACTTTTGAAAGTAAAAGTTATTAAAGGTAATTTTATTTGACATAAACAAAAGAAAAGGAAACAAGTAAAACCAAAGGAATCTGAACCTTAAACAAATATTATGTCATCACCAGTGGAATTAGTTCTGAAAAGATCACTCCAAATATAACAAGAGATCAGGAAAAACATTGTGATTGGAGTCATATGTTTTTTTCCAAATCTATGTCTTTTACTGTAAGCACAGTCGACAATGGTATTCTTCTTGGATAAAATACTGAAATTAATCGAACATAAATGTGTCTGTCTTTGCATCAGAAGACAGGCGTAGCCTGTGAACTCTATGACCGACATTTCCACTCGTGTCCTTTCCAAATCCACACCCCGCAGAGTCAGTGCTGTGAGTTTTCACAAATGCACAGTCATGTGTCAACCGAGATGTGGAGGGGAGGGTTCCACCCCCCTTAATATTCTCTGTACCCCCTTTGGCCCCTCCTTCTACAACCTGGTCTTGGCAACCACCGATCTGCTCTCTGTACCTGTAGTTCTGCCTTTTCCAGAAAATCATATCATTCATACAGAAGATAGTATTTCAAGTTTGGCTTTTTCCCCTTAGTGTAATGCACTGGAGAGTCATCCATGTTGTGGGTATCAGTAGTTCACGCCTTTTTATTGCTGAGTTCCTGGAATAGATGTGTCATGGTTTGTTTATCCACTCACCAGTCGAAGGATGTTTGGGTTGTTGCTCAGTTTTGGGCCATTGTGAATAAAGCTGCTCTAACAATTGCATACAGAGTTTGGTGTGGACATTAGCTTTTATTTCTCTTGGGTAAATACCTAGGATTGAGATGACCGGGTTGTATGGTAAATAGTTTGACCTTTATAAGATATTGCCAAGCTGTTTTTTCAAGTGGCTATAACATTTTGCTTCCCTGCTAGCAATGTAGGAGAGCTCCAGTTGCTCTGTGTCCTTGTTGGCACTTGCCATTGTCATTTAAAAAAATTTAGTCATTCTAATAGATATGTAGGTGTGATTCATTGTGGGTTTAATTTGCATTTCTCTGAGTATTGTATGTTTCTAAATGACATGTTTACATGTTAGATGAACATGTAATGTTCATGGAAGCAGTCCTTGTCATGAAAACATTAGCCTTCTCCCACTTTCTCTTACTTTGCATTCCTCATCTCCATCATAATTTTTTTAATTATTATTTTTTTGAGATAAGGTCTTGCTCTGTTGCCCAGGCTGGAGTGCAGTGTTGCGATCACAGCTCACTGCAGCCTCAAACTCCTGGGCTCAAGTGAGCCTCCTGAGTAGCTGGGATTACAGGTGTGAGCCACTGCACCTGGCCCATACTTTTCCTTTTCTTTCCCTCTTTCTGTTGTGTTAGTTTCTTTGGAGTTGTTTTCTGTTTGTTTTGTTCTTTATCTTTCATAGTTGAAGTTTCCTCCAAATGTCTGGTGATCCCTGGCTTCTGCTGGAGAGTGAGGCACCACATGGCTCATTGGATGTTTCGAGCATTTTTGGGTGAGCGCATGTTGGCTGGTGGGCTCCACTTGGGGTAATGGGGCAGGGATCAGGGTTTGCCATTGGGAGATCCCAAAGGTCCATGTCTCTGAGTCTCTTCTCTTGTGCTAGTTTCCCCAGAGAGGAATCCTCTCCTCTCCTGCCTCAGAGCACCACCAGCCCATTTGCCAGTGTTCTGGGGAGTGGATGGGGAAAGGACCTCTGTCTCCCACTGTTTAGTGTAAAGACTTGTACTTAAGTCTAATGTTTTCATCCCAGTGTCTTATACGTCCCATTGGTGGGGACTGATGTTCATCCCTGAGCCTCTGGCTTCCACATCTCCAGGGAGACAATGTCCCACCTTCTGCCGCTGTGTGGACAGCACCTCTGCTGGTTGTGCAGGTCAGGAAAGGGTCCTGGACTCTAAACGCTCATCACACAGATGCTCAGCGGCTTCTGTGTTCAGCATCTCTCCTACCCCAGCCTTCAGAGGCACCCCTGGTACCGCAGAGTTCTGTGGCTTGAATCAGTTTCTCTTTTCAGGCTCTTGACCCTGCAGGCAGGACTCAGCTCTGTTTTTCTGGGTCAGTGACCACTCATCCATTCACTTTGTGTCTCCCAAATTTTGAAGACATCTCTTTGCTGTCATCTCTTCTGTCATATTTTTTCCTGAAAGTTTATCCCTTCCAAATATTCCTTTAGTGCCATTTTTAAGGGATTTCAGGAGGAATAACGATACATACCGTGGTTCATTTATCACAGTTAGCCAAATGTCTAAAAAATGTACTCTTTATCTATGAAATCCAATGACTTAATCAGGATATGTGTTGGTGGTATGCATTCTATATAAAGTTTCCTAATCTGCAGAATCAGTTTTCCTTTATATACGGGGAATTTTCTTATACTGCAATTTTGAATACTTTTCCTGTATCATTTCTTGGTGCTGTACCAAGTTTTCTGGTGTAGGATCATCTTCAACTCTTCAATATATATTTGCTTCTTTCTGTTTGCTTTCACATCTTCGTCTTTCTTAACATCCATTAGCTCTATATCCATAATTCCATTTTCAGCAGGGTCTATTCTGTTTTTGAGATTTCTAGTTAATTTGCCAGTTCTGTAATTTCATTTAATCTCAGTTTGTTTCCTTAGATTTCTCTTTTTGTGTCATTCTGTTGTTTAATCATCTCATATTTGAAATTTCGCTTTACCAAATTCATGCTCTTATTCTGTTGTTTTACAGCAGAGAGCACTTACGTGAAATTGTCTTCCAGTTTGGGGGTCGTATTCTCTTGTAGCCTGGATTCTTTGTCTTTAGGGTTCATTTTTTCTTGGGGTTTTGGTGAGAGTGTGTTTGCAGAGTTGCCATCTGTTCCTTACTTTTGCTTTGGCACTTGTATCTATTCATTTTGCTGTTCCATAGTGTGACTTTTGGACTCAATGTATCTGAGACAGGTTTAGCTACAGTTTAAGGTCTGGGTATTTTGTGTTGTGAACATTTTCCGTTTAGTCTGGGGTCATAGGGAGACGAAAGGTAGGAGAGTGGGAAACTCACTAGGGCAGTGCACAGCCTTTGGAAGAAAGACGTTCTCACTTCTGAGACTTTGTCAGTACATTTTGCTAGGGTTGCACTTCCTTGTGGAGATGGATAGCTTCTCTTTAGACTGTGGGATAGGCCGTGCGCGCGGTGGCTCACGCCTGTAATCCTAGCACTCTGGGAGGCTGAGGCAGGAGCATTGATTGAGCTCAGGAGTTTGAGACCAGCCTGAGCAAGAGCGAGACACCGTCTCTACTAAAAATAGAAAGAAATGAATTGGCCAACTAAAAATATATAGAAAATATTAGTCGGACATGGTGGCGCATGTCTGTAGTCCCAGCTACTCCGGAGGCTGAGGCAGAAGGATTGCTTGAGCCCAGGAGTTGGAGGTTGCTGTGAGCTAGGCTGACCCCACGGCACTCTAGCCTGGGCAACAGAGTGAGACTGTGTCTCAAAAAAAAAAAAAATGTGGGGTAGTCAATACATTCTTGTGTTGCCCCAGCCTTGTTGGGGAGGGTTGTAACTAGAAAAACCCCTCCCAACATGCTGAAACGAATCAGTGGAGGTGTCAATGTGAGCTCCATGGGGCAGTTGATGGCTGGTCAGGTGCGATAGGGGAGTAGGTGAGGACCCATGGCCTGGAGTATCCCTCATCTCCTCTGCGGTGCCATGAGAGTGAGCAGGTGGGGCTGGAGGGGGGCAGCCCAGTCTGGAAACGCCGGCAGCGGACAGGTGCCCCCGTGGCTGCCTTGGGAATGTGTGCCAGGATTAGAATCCTGCAGTTGAGAATCTGGAAGGTTCTGACCAGGTGGCTAAAGATTCTGACTCCATAATGAAGTCATGTTGCCAGGGACCATTTATTGATGTTTCTAGGGAGAGATGAGAAGGAATATATCAACTGAATGCGATGATGTTCGTTTATTACATCCATGATGTCTTTCAGGGCCTGAGAAACACTCTCTTTTGTCTAATTAGTCATTGTGACCATGTCTCCATGGAGACCATTATGTTTGTACTCACAATAGACACGTGGGCATCCATTAAAGGGACACAGTTGCCAAATGTAAGCTGTGGGCCCAGGGTGAAGTGGCTTTTTACAACACAGCCATCAGGGCTGCTGCGAAAAATGTCAGAAAACAAGCAAATAGCTGTCCCTGTCCACAAAGACAGACGCTCTCTCTGGCGTCAGGCCCTGCGTTTGGGGGAGTGTGAAATCCGGGAAAGCTGAGGGCTCACGCTCCTGGTGAAAGCTGCAAAGGGACAGGTTCATTCATTTTTTAAAACCATGTGCCGAAGATTAGTCCAACTCATTCATTAGGGAAGGAACCAGTAAGGAGTTAAAAACTGGCTCGGGGGAGAGTCTAGAGAGCAGACATTAATATAGGGGTAGGAATGTGGAAACGAGTTGGTTAATAGATACAAAATCTGCTTCTTCCGAGAGGGGTGGTGGGGGGGAGAAAATTCAGTCTTTTATTTAGAAAATGCTGAGAGCCAACAAGTGCTCAGTGGAGTGAGTGGGTGCCCTGATGGAGGGGTGGACAGGCTGGATGGGCTCAAGTGAGACCGTGGTCTCCAGGCCGGGGCTGTGCTGGGGGGCTGCTCGGCAGAGGGGCAGGAGGCTGCCCGGGGGGACGCAGTTGGATAGGTCTTGTCCTGCACGTACTGAGTGTCCCCAGCTCCCTGAATAGTCCCAAATATGGTATGTACTGCAGACCTCGGGGCACGAGGGAATGAGAGGGAACAAGTGCCCCCAGGAGAGGAGAGTTGGAACCGACCACAAAAGCCCAGGGTTACAGACACCAGCTCTGCCGTGGGCTGAGACACCGGGCGCTCTCAGGTGTCACATCGGCACTCATTTCTGCCCCAGGACTGAGAGCGGCAAAGGGCTTGTGTGTTTCTCCTGGCTCTTTTGTCTGACGGGTTTTAGGACCGATAAGACCTCAGCTAGCTTATTAGGTACTGCCCGTCAGCACGAGCTACAGAAATACTGTAAGAGTGAAGCCCTCAGGCCCCAAACCTGACAGTCAAAAAGGGAAAAACCTCACTAGAGTGGAGCTTATCTAGAAACTTCTACCTGGACTCAAGAAGCAGATTTCTCCAAATCTCATTGTCTACAATTGCATAAACCGTCGAGCCCTTGCTCATAGCCGTCTTCTCTTGTTTTGCACACAGTTCTCATAACCCCAATATTCTGGAGTTAAAAGTAAAGGAAGAGTGGTTGGCGTGGCTGTTGGCAGGCACATTGACACCCCCAGGAAGGGGCAGCTGCAGGCCTGACAGAGAGTTCAGGAACTGGAGAAATAGCAAAGCGGTTATCAGAGACTGGGCCTGGGTCATTCAGTGTCAGAGCACAGAGCTCCCTACTCGCCCCTGGCCCGGCACAGCTGTGGGCCATTCTTACACCTGGAGTCATCCAGGAAAGTGATTCCTGACAGCAGCAGGAGCTTTGGGATCATAAAGTTCTGGGTTCGAGTCTCTGCTCACTGTGGGGCTCCAGGTAAATCACTTATAATAATTAATGCCTTCATCTTAGAGTACTGGGAGGATTAAATGAGCTTACAGGGCACATAATATTAATCAATGCTCTTGAAAAAGTAGCTGCTGTGAGCAGAGAAGTGAGTGATGGTCTAGTACATGCAACAACATGGGTGAACGTCAACCACGTTATGTGAGAGAAAGAAGACCGACGCAGAAGGACACATAGTGTTTGGTTTCGTTTAAGGGTATCACAGAATCAGGCAAAACTGATCTGTGACGCTAGAGGTCAGGATATTGATTATGGGGGGCTAGCGACTCAAGGGGGGCTCTTGCCATTTTTGTTGTAAAATAGAATAGATACAGAAAAATCCCATAAGGACATGAGGGGATGAATGGGGACGGGGGAGAGGCCGGTCAGTGGATACAAAGTTTCTGTTTGACAGGAGGAATAAATGTGATCTCTTGCACAGCAAGGTGACTATACTTAATAATAATTATTGTTTATTTCGAAGTCTCTAAAAGAGAGGACTTTAAGTGTTCCCACGACGAAGAAATGGAAAATATTTGAGGTGATGGATATGCTAGTTACCCTTATTTGATCATTCCACAATGAATACATGACTCGAAACCTCCCATTGTACTGCATAAATATATGCAATTATTATTGCCAATTAAAAATTAAATAAAACTTAAAAAAAGGAAAATTACATAAAACAAGCATGCAGCAACTCAGTGGATTATTGCAAGGCCACCCCAGAAGCCAGTCCTGATCCCAGCCTTTCCCTCCCTCCACGTTTTGTTTCTTGATCTGGGTGTTAGTTACCCAGGGGTGCGCATGAAAAGTCAGGGGGCTGTATGCCTAGGACACGCACACTTCTCCATATGCATGTTAGGCTTCAATAAAAAGTTCAGTTATTGTTATTGTTCTTAATATTATTATTGGATTAACTCCTTTGAGCCTTGAACTCTTCATCTGTACAGTGAGGAAGATGATCACTTTTTTGCAGAATTGTTAGGAAATGCGGTATCCACAGCATATGCATTGGTCTATTCAGCAGATATTTTCTGTGCGCCTACAGGCCTGGGAGCTGTTCTAGGTGCTGGTAAGTTGAACAGACAAAAATCATGGCTAGAGACATGGTAGGCCAGGGGTGGGGAACCTTTTCATGTTGGAAGTCTGCATTAATTTAGCTATAATCAAATAACTATTCAAGAAACTTCAATTAGACATACTTTAAAATATACATTATTTTGTAAAAATCTAATGACTATGTACTTAATAATTTCAAAAAATGAGAACTATTTGTTAATTTTAAAGTTAACTAACCTTTTAATGACTTTGTTGTATCTGCTTTTTGTTGGAAAGCATTTGAATATTTGGTTGCAGCATGGAGGTCCACAGTTTCATTTGATCCTCTAGATGGGTATCAGCTATTTGTGACCTTAAGGGTGTTTTGATTTGGTTTAGGTAGGAGAATGTAGATTCGCAGCAATAAGTGGTTGAAAAGCAAGAAAGCATGTTTTGGGCATGTTACTGAAGGCGTGGCTGTTCTACTGCATTTTTCCACATTTCAGTTGGATCTTTCTTAGCATCAATGACTTTAAAATGTCTTCTACCGAGAGCTTGATCAATTCCATCTATACTTCTTTAGGTGCCTTGGTGATATCAACTAGGTGAGGATAAAATGCTAATTTGAGTGTGATTTCATGATTCTCAAAGTCAGTGAACCTTTCATTGTATTCTCTAATTGATAGGTCTATAACAACTACATATTCTTCAAATGATTCACATCCTGCTCATCAATGACCTTTGCTAACTGGGGAAAATGTTCATTGAAATTTCCTTTTGAAGTAGTGTTTTGAAAAAAGATAGCTTTTTTCAAAATGCTTGGATTTGTTGCCACATATCATATATAGACTTAGTTTTACCTTGCAAAGAAATATGTAAGTTGTTTTGATTTGACTTGATATCACACAGAAATGCTGCATTCCTATAAAAATCTTTCAATAGTTCACATTGCTGATTCTGTTCTTTATAAAATTTAACTCTCTGTTCTCGCAGAGATAAAATTTTGGCTAATGCCTGTCCCTGCACTACTAGCCAATGCACTTTAGAATGATATGGCAAATCCACACTGAGTACCTCATTGTTCAACTTTAGCATATTAGAAACTGAGGATGCTGTGTTGCATGTGTGGGATAATAGTTAATTGTACTTATAACTTGTTGCAAAGTGTCACTTAAAATAATAGCTTTAGCACAGAGATTTTGCTGATGCAAGATACACGAAAAGGAATGAGAGCATCTGGATCTGTGAATACATTTTGTATCTGTGCAAAAACCCTTCGTGTTTTCCTGTCATGGAAGGTGCACCATCTATACACACACTCACTCAATTTACCAAATTCAGTCCAACTTCACGACATTTATCTTGAAAGTTGTTGGAGATATGTATTCCCCGTGTTCTGTTCCCAAGAGTGCCCAAAGTGAGTAACTCTTTGTAGCAAAGAAAGTCTTCTATTATGACCCGAATGAACTGCAGTATCACAAAGCAAGCAATCTTTAGCAGAAACTAGATAGTATTGTAATTCTCAATCCTCATTTAAAAATCTGTTTTCTTCCTTCGGCATTCTCTTGGACTTCTTTGACATCATGGGATGTTAAGCAAACAGAATTAAAAAATACTGTCAAGGTGTGCAACTGTTCACAAATTCTACTTCAAACAGAAACACAGCACATGTGGTCAAAAGCTGATAACAGACTGGCGTACCCAACCCCCATAAACTCTTGCCAACCAGCCTCATGCGGTCGTGGCGCTAGTCAGGCGGGGGACATTAGAACTTAATCATGAGTATAGCAGCCGTCAGTTCACCCCTTATGGCTTACTAATGTTCTAATTGTGCCAATCAGTCTGGGAGGACTATTTCGTTGAAATGTATTTTATTTGTTGGTATTTTAAATATGTTCATTTTAAACATACAATAAAAATATAAAAGACAAACAAAATGTATTAATAAAAATAAAAGCATTTGTTCTGTAAAATTTGAATTCAGTCAGAAGGCCGCACTCAAGGACTTAGAAGGCCACATGTGGCTTTAAGGCCTCAGATTCCCCACCCCTGGGCTAGGCATTCACTTAAACAGGGAGCTATGAAATTCTGACAGCACCCTCCAGTTCAGAAAACAAAATCTTGGAACATTTCTCCATCCCAAGTGGTTAAGTTTGTTTAGTTGGTTAGGTTTTCATTTGGCTTCTTAAATAATTAGCATCCCTTGTTATGAAATCTTGGTTAGAACAAAGTCAGAGCAGGGAATGCTACACGAAGGATGTCTGCCTTCTCTAGGATTTCCAGGTGCAGTCAAATTGTGAATTAGAGCCAAGCACCCTTCCTGGGCTGCAGTGCTGGGGGCGGAGGGATGGATAGCCCAGCAGAGAAATGCTTTCTCCCTCCTGCTTTGAGCAACTTGGGTTTCTAGGCCTTGCACCCTGCAGGCAGGAAAGTGTTAAGAAAGAAATGTGCATTTCCACTGAACAAGAAAATCAACTTAGAAAAGAAATGTGTATTGGAAAATATCTATTTGCCTGCAAAATAATGTAAAAATAATGAGCTCCTATTCCCCTTTGATGTGCAGCGCACGCTTTTAAGGAAAGATTCTGCATTTCTGAGATACTGGGCCTGGTGTGTAATGAAGTGGTTGTTATGGCAACAACTTTCAAAAGCAAGTATTTTCTGAGAGATGTGCTCCACACAGCCAGCGTGAGGGAGGAAAACACGAAAACAGAGACAGGGAGATGAGCTAAACAGAAGGCATTAGATGCCAGGAGCGTCCACTCTGGGTCCAACGGGGAAGAAATGTGCCCCCTGCCCCCACCACCCCGGCCTGGCTTTGCAAAGCTGCGGGGGGAGCCAGGCCCTGGCCCCCGAGGGTCCCCGTGAGGAATGTGGAGGGAGGCAGCCGCACGGGTCAGGCTGAGGCAGGGTCTCTCAGCAGAAGGGACAGATTGTGGAAGGTGGCAGTGCCTGAGCCTGGGGGCTCTGTCTGTGATCCCTCTCCACGGACCCCTCCTCCTGGTGGCCTCCAGCCTTAGCCTTTGCCACTCTCATCCTCCCCCCATTCATACTGGAACCCAGTTTGTTCACTCTACCCCTTCATGTGCCTGGGGGTCCTGCCAAGCCAGGCACGGCACCCAGAGCCATTCATCACCCCCTTTCCTCTGCACAACAAACCCAAGTGCCTAGAACTGTGCCTGGCAAATGGTAGCTGTTCGGTTTCAATCTGTTGAGTGAGTGGATGATCCTTTTCTGGTAGCTACTGCTATCGTCCCCATTTTATAGATGAGGCAGCTGAGGCTCAGAGATGTTAGGTGACTTGCTCCAGCCCTGCAGCTGGGCTGTCCACACACACCCCTGCATAGTGCTGCCTCCCTGTACCCGCCGATCCCAGCCTCCCTGTCTTCGTTCCTGCTGTGTCTCTGCTGGTACACGCTCTCTTGTCTTGTAAGGCCTGGGCCGGAGGCCACTCCTTGACCATGATGTCATAAAAATGCTAATTCTAAATGAGACCGCTGGATGTGTCAGAGTCCAGGGACGGGGCCTCACTACCTGCTAGGGAGTCTGGGCTGGGCAGACACGGGGCCCAGGGCCAGGAACAACCCGGAGCAGAGTCACCTCCAGAGGGACCGTGTCTGTTTTGTTCACCTGGCACCGAGGAGGCGATTGGGATCCCTTGGCAGAATGAAAGAAACTTTATTTTATTTTATTTTATTTTGAGGCAGAGACTCACTCTGTTGCCTGGGCTAGAGTGCCGTGGCATCAGCCTAGCTCACAGCAACCTCAAACTCCTGGGCTCAAGTGATCCTCCTGCCTCGGCCTCCCAAGTAGCTGGGACTACAGGCACGTGCCACCATGCCTGGCTAATTTTTTTCTATATATTTTTAGTTGGCCAATTAATTTATTTCTATTTTTAGTAGAGACAGGGTCTCACTCTTGCTCAGGCTGGTCTCAAACTCCTGACCTTGAGCGATCTGCCCGCCTCGGCTTCCCAGAGCGCTAGGATTACAGGCGTGAGCCACCACGCCGAAAGAAACTTTGGAACCAGAGTTCTGGAAGATCCTGGTGGGTCAGTGGCCATGTTTCTGAGATCCTCGGGACTACCCCAGCCAAAGCTTTGTTGCCATTGAGCAACGTGCTTGAACCCAGCTCACATCTGACAGTGATGGCGAGGGGAGGAGCACGTGAGTGTGTCAACACGCATGTGCATCGCCTCATTGGAGGGGGTTTGCTCTAAAAGGGAGTCTACATACGTGTGTGCTTATGTGTTGATGTGAGGGAGACAGATGTGCGCACAGATTTTTGGAGACCTGCTCTCTCAAGGGGCATGCGTCTAAATATATGCATGTGAGTTTCAGGAGAATGCAGTGTGTGTGTGTGTTTCTTGTGCAGGCGTGGGTTGTGTGTCAAGGTGTGTGCGTGCCTGGCCTCGATGCAGAGTGTGTGTGCATGTGAGAGAGAGAGAGATGTGCAACACACTTGAGGGAGTGTGTTGCGAAGAGGTTTCCGTGACTGTGTGTAAGGATGTACCTGGGAACATGGGGGCGGCTTCCCTGGCAGGCGGGGAATGCATCTCAGCTGCCACGTTTGCCAGGTGGAGGGAGTTCATTGAAGACGATGGGTTGTGTTTTCAGTGTCACTTTGTGTGAGAGCTCCTGAAAGCTGTGCTGGCTAACCCGTGAGTCACAGAGAGAGAGCTCTGTGCCATCAGACTGTCCTCAGGATCATAAAATATAAGAGCTAGAGCCAGAAGCAGCCTTTAAGTCACCTAGTTCTATCCTTTATGCTACAACTGATGAAAAACAGAGAGGGGAAGCAGCCTCCCTCAGGTCACACAGCAAACTCCGGATAAAGCTGCAACTTGCACTCATATCCCCTCCGAAGGGCTCCCCGGGCATCTCCTACTACCCGCCGCCAGGTCCCTGAGAAGGAGGGAGACGGTGAACCAGAGTAATTATTAATAATATCAGGCACCAGTGTATTATAAAATTTCATTTCCACTTTAATTAGGAGAACTTTTAAAAAAAATTAAAAGTCTTTGTTATGTCAATTAGTTGATTGACTATCATTGGTTTCTGGGGTAGGGAAACTTGATCTGCAGCGAATGAATTTGTTTATCAGGGAAAAGGAGCCAGGGGATGGAAAGGGAAATTCAATTAAGTGTCAGGCTGCTGAGTGACAGGCCGCATTTGATAGGACTTTTAGCTTAATTGCTTGTATTTCATTAAGAGATTTATTTATCAAGAGCATTTTTTCATTTTAAAATCTCGGGCGGTTTCTGAGTGGCTCGAGGCTATCTTTCTGCATTGATTGGGGATGTTGAAGCACGGACCTGAAGAATTGCCTGGGACCTCGGAGACAGTCTTTTCTGGGCAGAGATCCTGCTTTCCCCTGGCTCCTGGGGCCGAGCGCTCCTCATCCATTTAGTCCCCGAGTCCTCTCCAAAGTTTGGTAAGCATCACATCTCTCTGGAGAGAAAAGCCCGTGTTTCCTTTTTAGATTTTCAAAGGGATATGAGTCCCGAAGAAAGTAACACTCAACAAGGCTGAGCACCGTGTTTTGTTCTTCATTGGTGTTGTTTTTCTTTCCCATAAAAACAGGTTTCAATTGAGTGTCCGTTTGTAAAATTAGACGTGAAGGCAGAGCTAGAAACCACGTTAATATTACTCTGCATTAACAAAAATGACCTTCAAAATAAGTACCCTTGAGAATAAAATAATCCCTATAAGATTTAATTTAATTAGAGAAATGATTAGTATCAGGGTTTTCTGAGAATGTCAGATAAACTCAAAAAATGGATGCTTTCTAAATCAAATGGGTCCTGGTGCCCCAGAGGTAAATAAAAAATATATAGTGTGACTTATTTGAGTTATTCTTTTCTTTTCTTCTTTTTCTTTTTTTCTTGAGACAGTCTCACTCTGTCACCCAGGCTAAAGTTCCGTGGCGTCAGCCTAGCTCACAGCAACCTCCAATTCCTGGGCTCAAGTGATCC
>VBSM01001118.1:40452198-40500169 GCA_008086735.1 Cheirogaleus medius
TCCCAGAGTGCTAGGATTACAGGCGTGAGCCACCGCGCCCGGCCTACTTTCTTTTCTATGGTAAATATTTATTCATGGTTCTCCTTTCCTTTACTTTCCTTTGTTTTCCTTTTCCCTCTTTTATTTCTCTCCCTCTTCCTTCCTTCCTTCCTCCCTCCCTTCCTTCCTTCCTCCCTCCCTCCCTTCCTTGCTTCCTTCCATCTGTTGGTACAGGACTGACTTCTACAGTCTTGTGAGAGGTGACTGTGCACATCTCTTTCTGACTGCATTGGGTGATGTCCCACAGGTGCCTTGAAATCAGCCGTGGTGGGAGTATCGCACCATGGCAATTGGAGGACGCTACAAATATGAGCTTTCTTGGTTATTTGTTTGGTTTTCGGATGGATGCACGCTATTGCATCCATCCATGCCTTCATTGTGCATCCATCTGTCTGTGTGTCCGGACATCCATCCAGCAAACCATCACCCGTTGAACCAGCCAGCCAGCCAACATTTATTACACGTGTCTCATGTGCCAGGCCCTGTACAAGACCCACCGGGAGGGCAGAATTGGCCAGAGCCTGCTCCTTGCCCTTGAGGAATTGACAGGTTAGTGGAACAGACACCTTACACGTCCAAGGACTGTCCCAGACATCATCTCATCATCTCATTTGCTGATCACGGTCAGTATTGTTATCTCAGGGTAACCACTGAGGAGATTAAGTCTCAGAGAGGTTAAATGAATTGCCTGAGGTGACACAGCTGGCTGTACGTTCATTTGTTTGCTCGGATGACAAGGCATAATACTCGGCTTACAGAGGTGCTCAAATCCAGCCGGAATGTCAAGGTGAAAACAGATTTTCAAACCTGTCCTTCAGAAATAAGCCTCCTTAAAAAAAAATAAAAAGAAAGAAGAGAAAAGAATAGGGAAAGTTATTTTTCCATCTTGCTTAGATGGGGACAGTTTTGAATTTATTTTTTCAGATTGAACAATCGTTCCTCAAATGGATAGTGATAGGTGATCTAAAAAATAATCTTTAAAAACGTCGCCGAGTTGGGCATTTCCTCCGGGTGACATAACTCAGTGTGACAGAATGCATTTAAATTCACGGAAAAGAAATGGCAAGGAGTGCGGTGCGGACGGTGTTTGTGTGGGCTGCGGCTCCTTAACCCTCTCTTTGCACCGTCCTCACCCCTTGCCTCCACTGCCCAGCCTGTGGGCACCTTCATCCCCCTCGCTGCCTCCAGCTGTGTCTACTCGAGCTGGGAGGCTCTAGGAGAGGCTGTGGCTTTCTTGATGGGCCAAACAAAGAGGTGCTGGGACCTCTTGAAGACGATGCTTCTTCCCCTCCCAGTTCCCATTGCATTTCTGTTTTCCTGCGTGGCCACCGTGCCAAGGCCAGGCCAGATGGGGCTCAGAATCTGCACCACAGCCCCCCCTCCCCAATTTGGTGGCTGGCGTCGCTCCAAGAGGCAGAGCCCCTGGGCTGGTGGCAAGGGATTGGATTCTGAATCTGTGTGGGAGCTTAATGCCGCCAGGGTTCGACGTCAGGAAAAGGAAAAAGCCAGCCGTGGTATCAGGGTATTCGATCTGAGCTATGCAACGGTAGGGAGTCAGTTGTCCCCTTCCATGGAGGCAACAGTGGGAGGAACAGCTTTGGGGTGCGTGGGGAAGGAGGAGCCAGGAGCTTGGTTTTGGACTTGGTACATTTGAGGTGCTCGTTAGACATCCACGTAGGGGTCCTGGGCAGGGATAGTTGTGTACCCAACTGTGGAATTCAGGAAAGAGTTCTGGGCTGGGGATGCAAATGTGAAACTTTTTAGGGATTTTTGCAAATAATTGTCAAATTCCTTTTCAGGAAAGTTCTCGAATGAACAAGCTCTCTAGAGGGTATGGAAATTCCCAAGCGCTAGGTATTAATTTGAAAAAAAATCCATGCCAACTTGATAGGTGGAAAATGGCATTTCAGTATTTTACTTTGCATAATGTAGATTTCCAATGCAATTAACTTCTTAATGTTTTTGATCATTTCTACGTCAGTTCCAGTGGATTGCATGATCATGTCCTTTGTCCATTTAGAAAATGGAAATGGATGTTGTTCTCTTCATCTTGATGGAGAAGGAATTTAGATCTTATGTTTTTTGTTATATGACAAATAGTTTTTCTGAATTTTAATTTTGTTTGTGGTGCTTCCTGATGTATAGAAGGCTGTCATATTAATATAGTCAAGTGTATCAGTTTTTCCCTTAAAAATTTTTTTTTTTTAGAGATGGAGTCTGACTCTGTTGCCCTGGCTAGAGTACAGTGGGGCAATCATAGCTCACTGCAGCCTCAAACTCCTGGGCTCAAGCAAGCCTCCTGCCTCAGCCTTCTGAGTAGCCGGGACTGCAGGTGCGCACCGCCACATCTGGTTTTTCAAAAGAAAAAAATTTGGTGGAGATGGGGTCTTGCTATGTTCCCCAGGCTGGTCTCATATTCCTGGCCTCAAGTGATCCTCCTATCTTGGCGTCCCAAAGTGCTGGGATTTCAGGCGTGAGCCACCACACCTGGCCAGTTTTTCTCTTTTCGAGTCCTTCCTTTTGTTTTTTCTTCTCTTGCTTGGAAAGCCATTCTTCTCCTGACATCAGAAAACTATTACTCTATATTTTATTCTACTTTTTAATGGTTTAATTAAAATAATAACTCTTTGACTCATTTAAAATTTATTTTGATGTATGGTGAAACCAGAATTTTTTTCCAGCTTCAGATTGTTAATGAATTGTTCCTGCATCATTTATTGAGCATCCCACAAATTTCCCATTAATTTAAATGCTACTTTAATCAATACTAAATTCTTATGTAGACTCGGGCCTGTTTCCAGGCTTTTAAATTCTTTCATAGCTGTGTCTATTCTTCTACACTGTTTTAATTATTATAATTTTACAATCCATTTCATATCTGGTAGATAAAATCCATTATTTATGTTTTTTGGAATTTTTCTTTATTATTCACCTTTTTTATTTTTCCATTAAAACTTTAGACTAACATTTTTAAATTCCAGAGAGTTTCAAGCCAAGTTCTAATTGCAATTTTATTAAGCTTTTACTTGACTGTAAGCAGAATTAATAGATTTGTAATATTGTTTTCCCACCCTGGAAGATGGTGTGTTCTCTAACAATGCAAATCTTCTTTTATGCCGTCTACAAAGTTTCATTGCTACTTCACATACTTCTGCATATATCTTAAAGATTATATTCCTAGGTGAAAAATTATCTATCTATCTATCATCTATCATCTATCCCCGAAGTTTTCAATGGGAGCAATTTTGTCTCTAGGGGACATTTGGCAATGTCTGGAGGTATTTTTAGTAATAGTCGTCACAGGTGGAACCCAGCTGCTGACATCTGGTAAGTCGAGGCCAGGGATGCTGCTAACCCTTCTACGATGCCCAGGATAGCTCTTGCCCAAAACAACGATCAAGCCCCAAATATCAGTAGTGCAGAGGTTAAGAAACCCTGATCCGTCTCTATTGTGAATCGTCCTTTCTTCGTGCGGTTGTCCTATGGGCGTAGCAGTATTTCGATCAGCAGCAGAGGAGACGTGTTAGGCGTGGGAGGGCCTGGTCCCCTGTCCTCTGGGGGTCTGCGCTGAGCTCTGGGAAGAGCAGCTTCCCCTCAAAGGCTGCGTTGCTGACTTGCATGGAGCCCAGGGCACAGCGGTGCGTGGTCCTCCCCTGTGGCCTTGGTTGCTCCAGGTCTCTTGGAGACACGTGGTGTCCTAACAGAGGCCAATCTTCTGGGCGGAGACCAAGGAAGGCCTGAAAGGAAATGCACGATTCCATTTATATAGATGTCAAGAACTGGCAAGATCCGCTCCTGGTGACAGAAATCAGATGCATAGTTGATGGCTGGGGGTGGAGAATTGAGTGGAAGGGCCACAGAGGAAATTGGGGGATTATTTCTGGAATAGCAGGCCCGGGTGTCAGGTGGGGAGTGTTTTTCCCCAGGACTTTTTATTCCTTAAAACAAAAGGCACAACCATAGCTAAAGCCCCTTTGTGTCCTTCCCAGCCTCGTTCCTTTCATTGTGGTAGAATACACATAACATAAAACTTACTATCTTCTCCACTTTTAAGTATATAATTCAGTGGTATCATGTACATTCATTTTTTTGTAGACAATCATCACCATCCATCTCCAGAACTCTTTGCATCTTGCAAAACTGACACTCAATACCCACCAAACACTAACCCCCAGTCCCCCAGCCCCCAGAGACCACCATTCTACTTTCTGTTTTTATGGTTTTTTGTTTGTTTCTATGATTTTTTTTTTTTTTTTAACAAAAAGGGTCTCCCTAAGTTGCCCAGGCTTGTCTTAAACTCCTGGGCTCAAGCCATCCTCCCACCTCAGCCTCCCGAGTAGCTGGGACTACAGGCGTGCGCCTCCACACCCAGCTTGTTTCTACCATCTTCATACTCTAGAGATCTCATGTAAGTATTTGTTTTTGCGTCTGGTTTATTTTACTTAGCATGATGTCCTCCAGGTCCATTCATGTGGTAGCATATGTCAGAATTTCATTTCTTTTTAAGGCTGACTAATATTCAATTACATGAGTGTGTATGTGTGTGAGTGTGTGTATGTGTGTGTATACACATATATTGTGCTATATTTTGTTTATCCAGTGTACAAGTATGTGTACAAGTATCTCTGTGAGATACTGCTTTCAATTCTTTTGGGTATATACCCAGAAGTGGAATTGCTGGATCACATAATTTAATGTTTAAGTTTTTGAGGAACCACATACTGTTCACAGTGGCTGCTCCATTTCACATTCCCACCCCCAGTGTACAAGAGCCTTGATTTCCCCACATCCTCAACAACACCTGTTTTCTCTCTCTCTTTTTTTTTTTTATAGTAACCATGCTAATGGGCGTGAGGGAGCATCTCATTGTGTTTTGGTTTTCATTTCCCTAATGATTAACGATGTCCAGCATCTTTTCTTGTGCTTATTGGCCGTTTGTATATTTTCTTTGGAGAAATGTCTATTCAAGTCCTTTGTCCATTTTTGAATCAAGTTGTTTTGTTTCTTTGCTGTGGTTGAGAAGTGTGTTTTTAAACATCGCATTTAAAGTACCACGCTGTGTTATCATTCGGCGTTTTATTTTTCACTTAATATTTTTTAATCTACAGGCTAATTTATTTTAACTGCCGTATAGTATTCTACCGCATGTGCATACTTCTGCTTCTCTGCTGCCCCGTTGTTGGACATTTAGGTGATTTCCAGTTCTTCAGTATGACGATACTTCGGTGACCATCCCCACTTGTTTCTGCATATTTATTGTTTAGCCAGTCATAATATTGTTTTTCGGTTGGCCCTCTGTGTTCGCTAGAAAGACAATATTATCATGGACTTAAAATAATTCTTTTTCTGCTTTCTCTTCTCTAGTTATGATTCATATGTGTATATGGTCTTTTCACATTGCTTAGAAATTTCAAAACAATAGCAAACAGCAATGGCTCTCCTTGTTTGTTACTGACATTAACGAGCTGTCTGCCTGAGTTGCAATGTTAAGGATGATTTGGGCTTTCGGTTTGAGATAGGTATTATTTATCATGTTGAGGCATTACTTTTGTATTCGAGTTTATTTAAATGCATTTTATAGACTAATTTCAATGTTATTATGATATATTTTTTCTTCTTCAAATGATTGTAGTAATAGACTTCTAATATTGAAAGAACCTTGCCGTTTTTTGATGTATTGTTCTCCTAATCTGTTGCGAGATTACATTTGCCTGCATTGTTTTAAAAGTATTTTTGCATATACAACATGTTAAGTGTGATTGGCCTGTTTTTTTTATTGGCTGCCTTTCAAGTCACAGTTACAAGGTCTTCTCTTTCCTAGCAGAAAATTATTGAGATATAATTTACATACAGTAAAATGCACAAGTATACAGTTTAATGAATTTTGACAAATATACACACCCCAGTAACCATCATCCAGATCAAGATATGGTACATTTTCGTGGCCCCAGAAAATTCCCCGTGGCCCTTCTATTAATGGTTAATGCCCCACCCCACCCCAGCAACCACTTCCCTGATTTCTATGACAAGAGATTAGTTTGTCTATTCTTGCACTTAATATAAATGAGATCATATAGTTTGTACTTCTCTGTGTCTGGCTTCTTTCACTCAATATACTTTTGTTTTTATTTATTTTTATATTTAAGAGACAGATCTCACTATGTTCCCCAGGCTGGGGTGCAGTAGCTATTCACAGGCACAATCATAGCTCACTGCAACCTCAAACTCCTGGGCTCAAGCGATCCTCCTGCTTCAGCCTCCAGAGTAGCTGGGACTACAGGCATGCGTCACCATGCCCAGCAACATAATGTTTTTGAGATTAATTTGAAATATTATATCAAAACTTTTGCTAGCTTTGTAAAATGAACTGATAAGATTTATATCTTTTTTTCCCTGCACTAGAAGGGTTTATGTTACATGAAAATTATTTGTTCTGTGAAAGGTTGAAGTAACTCACCTGTGAAATCATCTGAAGCTACAAGCATTTTTAGGAGACAATATGTTAACAACTTTCTTTAAATTTTTCCTTTATTTCATCAGGACAGGACAAGCATACAAATACAATTTTTCCCTTTATTATTGGTCTATTCAGGTAGTTTAATTTTTCTTGAGGAAATTTTGGTGTGTTATATTTTCCCAGAAATTATAAGCATATGATAATATGTAGAGTCCTCTTAAAGTTTTAAAATCGGTAGTTTCCCTTTTTGCATTTAAACATAAATTTATTTATGCTTCCTCTAATGGTGGAAGCAAGGCTATTTAATGAACCAATTCTAAAATCTATTTATTAATTCTACTGTTTTTCTGACTATTAAGATTATTAATCAATAATGTTTGCTTTTAACTATGGTTCCCAGATTATTTTCTTGGTTATTTTGATCTTTTAGAAAGACTAAATTATTTAAATGAAAGTTTAGTTTACTTATTTTAATTCTTTTCTGATTAACCATTAAGGCACTTAAGGTTACGAATTTGCCTATGAATCAGCTTTGCCTCATCCCATAAGATTTCCTATATGATTTTCTCTTTTTTGTTGTTTTTAAACAATCTCTTTACAGTTTTGAGTTTTGCTCTTTAGCTTGACTGTTATCCAGGAGAGCACTTAAAAATATCTAAGTGATTGGGGTGTTTGGTTTGTGTGTTAGGAAAGAAGTATTTGTCATTTATAATTCCTCACTGCCTTGTAGGGAGGACAGTTCCTGTAACTTTAGCATCCTTTGCCGGATACACAGTAGTGACAGGTGTAGGCATAAAAGCTTAGGGGAGCTCGGTTACCCTGCATAAGAAAGGCAGCAAGATTGATACTGCTGAGAGCCATCAGGGAGACCCGTGAGGGGAAGAGTACCAATGATCATGACGATGATGATCATGATGTGTGGCTGAGACAGAGGAACCTCATAGACCTTATGAGCAAATGGGCCCAGCTGGAATGTGTGTAGGAAGGGAGCTAGTGGAAAGTTTGGAAAAACTGGCTGGACTAAGCAAAACTTAACTGCTCTGCTTGTGTAGACTCTAAGTTGGAGACGGTATAAAATCATTTAGGAATTTTGGCATACGAGTGACATGATTAAGATTTATTTATTCTCAGTGTTAAGATCCCACTCACCTCCTAGGGTGCTGGTAAGCAGGCAAGAGATTGGAAGGTTCCCTGGAGTATGTGAACAGCCCAAGAGTAGAGCTCTAAAGATAGTGACATTGGAGTCTTCCCAATAAAACAGCCCACACAGATCTCTTTGTATGAGTCACACAGTTTGACAAGTTCAGAAGTTCCCAATCAGTTTTTTTTTTTGAGACAGAGTCTCGCTCTGTTACCTGGGCTAGAGTGCTGTGGTATAAGCCTAGCTCACAGCAACCTCCAACTCCTTCTGCCTCAGCCTCCTGAGTAGCTGGGACTACAGGCATGCACCACCATGCCCGGTTAAGTTTTTCTATATATTTTTAGTTGGTCAATTAATTTTTTTCTATTTTTAATAGAGACGGGGTCTAGCTCTTGCTCAGGCTGGTTTCGAACTCCTGATCTTGAGCAATCCTCCCGCCTCGGCCTCCCAGAGTGCTAGGATTACAGGTGTGAGCCACTGCGCCCCGCCCCCAATCAGTTTTTTAGTGCCTCAGTGTCAAATATGAGTAGAAAACCAGGAGTCACTTGACATTCAAGAAAAGCCTCTACCATGAAGGACAGAAACCCAAACAGACAAGTAAAGAAACAAAAGCAACTTGCAGGAGATCGACTATGCAGGGAGAGGAAATCTTAAAATCATTAACGTTCTCAGAGAAACAATACAAGACAGAAAGATATGGCATTCATGAAACACATACGGAATGCTAATGAAAAGAATGCACAGAATTCAGAGAATAATAAAAAGAAGAAACTCAAGGAAATTGAAAATAAAAATGCTTAAAAATGAAAACTTCAACAGAAAGATTGGATGATAAAGTTGAGACAATGTCTCAGAGACAGAGTGAGATACATAAAGAAATGAAAAATTGTAGACTAAAAGATAAGAAAATTAGAGAAACAGACTGAGAGGTCCAACATCTAAATAATAGGAGTTTTGGGCTGGGCACAGTGGCTCACACCTATAATCCTAGCACTCTGGGAGGCCGAGGTGGAAGGATCACTTGAGGTCAGGAGTTCAGAATCAGCCTGAGCAAGAGGGAGACCCTGTCTCTACCAAAGATAGAAAAAATTATATAAGGAAGAGGCCAGCAAACCTGGTGGCTCTCTCCTGTAATCCCAGCACTTTGGGAGGTGGAGGCGGGTGAATTGCTTGAGACCAGGAGTTTGAGACCAGCCTGGGCAACATAGTGAGACCCCATCTCTACAAAAATTTTAAAAATTAGCTGGGCATGGTGGCATGCAGCTGTAATTTTCACTACTCAGGAGGCTGAGGTGGAAGGATTGCCTGAACCCAGGAGTTGGAGGTTGTGGTGAGCTATGATCACGCCACTGCATCATCCCAGCCTGGGCAACAGAGTGAGACTCTATCTCTCCAAAAAAAAAAAAGAAAGAAAGAAAGAAAGAAAAGAAAATTTTAAGGAAGAGAAATGTATTTACTATTGTTTAAGTACAAATGGATCATTATAAAGGTCTCAGTCCCCGTTGCTGTGGAGGAAGAGGAAGGGTTGGTCTTCTGTCCAGGGGTGGCAGAGGCAAAAGAAAATCTGCATATAAGTGGACCCATGTATTAATAGTTCAAACCCGTGTTCAAGGGTCAACTGTAGCGCATGTATTTACTATTTAAATACTGCAAGTTAGCTGTATTGAAGCACGGTAGTCAAATTGACAGGAAACCAAGAATGTCTAAACAGTAAATGTTAAAGTTGGGTACAGTGTATTCATCTGAAAAAGAGAACAGAGAGAAAATTTATCAAAAATTTCAGTTTACAAACAGTTCTAAAATGGTAGTGTCAAAAGAAGCTGACAGATACGTATATATAATTTGGTCTATCTCATGGTCGAAGCTTAATCCCTCTTATTCCAAAATGTCTTGTAACAGTTACAATGTAGGTAATGCAAGTGTGCATGGAACATATCATTCGGCTTCGCAACGCCTCTGTGCTATGGGTAGTAATTCACATTTACCCGGGACTCGACATTTTCTAACATGCTTAGATCACCTCATTTGATGCATGTATTCCCAGGGCTCACTTCCTTGCAGTTCAAGCCCCAATAAAAATCTGTCTACTTTAAGTTCTGGGAACAGTGTCCTGTGTTCCCTCCGCTAAGTCTTTGTCCATGTCACTCGACTTGCGATGCCTGTTTCCCCTTCACGACCCAGTTCGGACCCCAGGGAAGACCTCTGTTGCGTTGCAGGAAGGGAGAGGTGAGCGCAGCCCTTGAGGCCCTGAAAGAATCCCAGCCTGCCAGATTCACACGCAGCTCACGATGCCACTGCATTTGACACTGTGCGCCCTCCTGGCCTAGGCTTTGCTGAGCTCCCTGGCTTTAGGGAAGAAAATAAAATAAAATAAAATAAAATCCAAAGTCCCCTCCAGGCTACTGCATTTCCTTTTCACATTTCCAGGGCCTGCCAGGGGAGGTACATCATAGATTGTTCATTGGCTCCTGGTCAGCCCCCTGAGACAGATGTCAAATCCAGTGTCTCGTGGTACAAGAGCCTCGTGGGTGCTGGGAGATCCCAAATCCAAGATCCATACGGACCTATTTCTGGAATCTTCCCAGCTTATCTGCACTGTCAATGCATGCCCCGAGCTGTCTCTGCTGCCAGGCTGGGAGATAACTGGGGATACGGACTGAACCTACTGGTCTCGCTCACCCACGGGGCCTAATTTGGTGCCCGGCACCCAGGGGGCTGCAGCGAGTGTTGGTTTGATTGAAACCACAGTGGAGCCTCCCGCTGCAGCATCTTGCCGGGGCTCCGTAAGCGGTCACGTGGCTGCCTACAAAGGAGAAGAAGATAAAAGAATCCCAGGTGACTCTGTGGGTTAAAGAGGTTTCAAAGCTCTTGCTTCAGAAGCTCGAGTAAAACTTTCCCCCTGTGTTGACGGGATAAAGCATCCCGTCAGCCAGCCTGGGCTTGTCTAGGACCAGGGGGGCCAGGGAGAAGGGAGAGCAATGTTGTCACTTTAATTGCATTGGCATAAATATTTGATATTCAATAAATTAGATCTGGAGCAAGGAAAACATTCTTGCAAATGGATTTTTTACCTGGAGTCCAGCCCCATTAGCGGAGGAGAGGAGGGCAGCCTGCCCCGGGGCCGGTAATTAACTCAAGTGGAGCAGAACTAAGCATTTTTGACAGCCTTCCTGGTCTGGAATTAACTGTCATTTCAGATGGAAAAAGAAACTGCACTGTCACATCACGGTTTAGGAGAGGCTCCCCGAAGCTGCCAGCCGGCTGGGTTTACTTATGTCTCCCCCTCATGCCCCGCAATGTTTTTTCATCATTAGAGACAAGTTTAAAAGCAACTAACGATGTATTTTATATCCACGTACCTGAATCACAGATTTCACCAAAAGAGAAGACATTAGCATGGTAATTCAAATTTTTTTTTTCCTTTTGGCAGCTGTAATGAAACAAGATACAGTGGATGCTGTTAGAAGTCACAACACTGTGATATCTGAAGATGGTACAAACTGGCTTTTCCCCTCCTGTCTGTATCAGGACTTGCCTATAAACGAGCAGCAGCTTAGCCACTGTCTGTCTGTGCTGTCTTGTCCCCGCCCCCACCCAGTGTTTATGAAAGTAGCAATTGCTTCTGAGAAAAGGCAAAACCGTTGGAGCCTGAAGCTTTTTCTAGAAGCCACTGCTTGTCTTGTTGTTCGGTGGAAACTGATCCAGTGGAAATTGGAGCTGTGCCGGCCTCGCCTTGCCAACGTGTGTGCAGACACTTTTTTATAAGGCTGGAGATCTCCGCCAGAATCCGTGTGCTGGGTGTGTGTCTGCGGTCCCCAGGGAGTGGCAGCCGGCTTCAGAGAGGAAGGGCTGTGCGCGCTCGTGTGTGTTGGCAGGGGTGGGTTGTGCAGTGTGCACACGCCGATCACGCACACCTGCTTCTCTCAGGTTTTCTGTCTACTCCACCTGGTACAACCACAGTTCACCATTCTCATCACTCAGCATCAGCACCATTTCTCTGGCGCCCCACATCCAACGGGAGCCTGAGTCCTCCGTGATTGCCCCCTTTCTGCCATCCTCAGCATGGTGGCCTGATGGCCCTCCTTGCGTACCTGGCCTCCCTCCCTGCACAGCGTTAGAGCTGAAGAGCGTGCTCCTGCCCTGCTTCAAGGCTCCTTGGTGTTGGCTTTCTTCTTGGGGCGCCAACAGGGCCCCCGACCTTGGCTGCTTATCAGAATCTTGGGGTCCAGACTGGCTGGACCAGAGTCCACAAGGTGGGTGCCCACGTGGTTTGGATGGCAGCCCATGGCTTATAGGATCAAGCCCTAAAATCTTAGCCTAACATCTTAGCCTCACCTGTCGAACCTCCCCTGTGGGCCACAGGAGACTTCAGGCTCAGCCACGACCCTAGACTTCTCCTCAACAGTGCAAACCGCCCCCCAACTCTTCCCCTGGTCAAGTTCCACTCATCCTTTAAGACCTAACGAAATGTCACTTCCCTAACTCCTCCAGGCAGAATTATAGTCATTCACTCATTGGCTCATTCATCCATTCATTCATTCAGCAAACACTCACGGAGTGCTTGCAGGCGCCAGTCCTGTGCTGGGACCTGAACACAGGGGAAAGACAGATGCTGGGAGCTCCCCCCTGGTGGGGAAGACGGAGGAGGTGGTAGCAGAACGGGCAGTCAGGGAAGGCTTCCTAGAGGAAGTGACACTCCTGGGTGATCTGAAGGGCATGTGGGAGTTAGCCACCAAAGGAGTGAGGGTGGGAAAGGGAAAGGCCTTGGATGGGGGAGAGTGTTAGAGGACAGGCAGGGATGAGACCCAAGGGGTAAGCAGAGGCCAGATTCCGGCCACGTCACCGGGTTGTGGTTTGGGGTGTGTGGAGAGGATGCTTAGCAGGTGTTTGCTGGGGAAGCAGGAGGCCAGGCTGGAGGCAGTGATGGGGCAGCGGAGGGTACTGAGCTGAGAGCCGATGCCAGAGAGGGGAGGGGATGTAACCTCCAGGATGTAAGTGATGAGATGTGTCCTTTGCACTTTATGGCCCCTGAGGCAGGTATCAGTATTCCCATTTCACAGATGTAGGATTTGAGGTTCTAGTTAATTAATATGCCCGCAGTCATGCAGAGCTGGGATTCGAGCCCGGCAAGGTGATTCTGGAGCCCATGCCTTTAACCCGGGCTGTGCCACGCAGCCTTGGGCTGCCCTGCCTTCTCGCCAGAGCTGCCCATCTTCTTTCCAGCCCACACCTGGCTCAGGGCTGACTCCTAGGGCTGCCTGGAAACGGGGATCCTATGCAGACTGCGGGACATCTGAATTTTCAATGCTACCATTCAAGAGAGAAATAGGATTTTTGAAAAAGGAGTTCAGATCCCTTTGAGAGAATGACATGGGATCGGTGGCAGCTGTTACATGACTGCCCCGTGACGGGGAAATGAAAGAGAAGCCAGAGCCAGGCCTGGGGAGAGCACAGTGCTGTGTCTCCTGGTTGTTGGCTGGGCTCCCAGATGCCTGGGCGAGCATTTTATGTGCTCTGGCCACTGCCCTTACCAATATTTTATTGCAAGATCACTTACATAGAGTAAAATGCACAGGTCTAAGAATTCAGCTTGATGACTTTTTAAAAAAAAACAGATTTTTAAATTCGGGGATAGTTTTATATTTACAAAAAGATTGCAAAAGTGGTATAGAATTTCCATATCCCCTACACCTTGCATTGTCAGAATACAGCTGTCAAAACTAAGAAATTGACATTGGTTCCTGAACTCCAGACTTCCCCCAGCTTTCCATTCACATCCTCTTCCTGGATCCCACGTCGCATTTAGTTGTCAGGTCATGCTGGTCCCCTCTGGTCTGTGACAATTTCACAGTCTTTCCTTGTTTTTCATGACCTTGACAGTTTTGAGGAGTATTGGTCAAATATTTTGCAGAACATCCTTCGATTTGGTTTTCTCTGTTGTTTTGCTCACGATTAGACCAGGCTCATGGGATTGGGGGAATAATACTCACATAGCTGAGTCCCCTTCTCATTGCATCATCTCAGAGGCACTTGATGGCCCCATGACTTATCACTGGTGATCAATGACATTTTAAAAAGTGCATACATTTGTTTGCCACCCAGATCAAAATATAGAACATCTCCAGATTCCCGGAAAGTTCCCGTGTGTCCCTTTCCAGCCAATCTCTGCCTCCCACCCCTAGGTAATCACTGTTAGGATTTCTACCACTATAAATTAATTAATTGTGCCTGTGCTTAAACTTCTAAGAGGAATCATGACTATGTACTTTTATTGTGTCTGGCTTTATTTGCACAACATAATGTTTTAGAGGTGCATCCATATTGTTGCCAGTAGCAATAGATTGTGTTTTGTTCATCGTTGTCTAGTACTCCACTGTTGGAATACACACAGTTTATTTATCCATTCACTGCTGATGGACATTTGGGTTGTTTCCAGTTTGGGGTTATTACGTATCATATAAAGCTGCCACGCACATTCCTGTGAAGTTGTTTCCGAGGACATGCTGTGCTTCAGTTTTGAAAGTCCAGGTGATGCGAGAACTTTCATCTCATCTCTTCAGCTTTTATTCTTAAAGACTTTCTAAAAATCCTCTTATTTGCTCTCTCTACAAATGGATGAGGGAAGAATAAAAGCCTCTACAAGGCACAGAGTGAAAAGCTCTTGCTAGGAGATGAACACTCTTTGCATCAGCAAATTCCATCAGCTT
Source organism: Cheirogaleus medius (assembly GCA_008086735.1). Taxonomy (NCBI): domain Eukaryota; kingdom Metazoa; phylum Chordata; class Mammalia; order Primates; family Cheirogaleidae; genus Cheirogaleus; species Cheirogaleus medius. The sequence continues at coordinate 40,466,543 of VBSM01001118.1, forward strand.
TAGCTCCAAGAGATCTGGTCCTGGGCTTTGCTTTGTGAGAAGTTTTTTGATTATTGATTCAATTGCTTTTCTTGCTATAGGTCTATTCAGATTTTTTATTTCTTCTTGAGTTAGTTTTGCTAGTTTATGTCTTCCTAGGAATTTTCCCATTTTTATCTGTGTTATCTAATTTGTTAGCATATAATTGTTCATAGTAATCCATGATAGACCTTGTTTTTGTGGTTGATAGTAATGTTACCCTTTTCATTACTGATTTTAGTAATTTGAATCTTCTCTCTTTTTTTCTCTTGGTAAACCTAGCTAAAGGTTTGTCAGTTTTGTTGATCTTTACGAAGAACTGACTTTTGGTTTTATTGATTTTTCTTTATTATTTTCTATTTTCTATTTCATTTATTTCTGCTCTAATGTTTACTATTTCCTTTCTTTTTCTTGCTTTGGGTTTAGTTTGCTCTTATTTTTCTAGTTTCTTAAGGCAAAAGTTTAGGTTATTGATTCGAAATCTTTCTTAGTTTGTTAATATAGGTGTTAATATAGGTGTTTACAGCTATAAATTGCCCTCTAAGCACTGCTTTCGCTGCATCACATAAGTTTAATATGTTGTGTTTTCATTTTTGTTCATCTGAAAGTATTTTCTAATATCCTTTTGATGACTTCTTTTTTAATTGATATATATTTGTACATATTTATAGGGTGTATGTGATATTTTGTCAACATGCAAACATGTTGAATAACATATTTGTCAATATGGCCTAACATATGGTTTATCCTTGAGAATGTTTTGTGTGCACCTAAAAAGAACATGTATTATGCTGTTCTATAAATGCTAGGTCTAGTTGTTTATTTATAGTGTTGTTCAAATCTTCTATTTTCTTTTTGATTTTCTGTCTAGTTATTCTATCCATTATTGAAAGTGAGTTAGTTAAGTCTCCAACTATTATCATTGAATTGTATATTTCCTCCTTCAGTTCTATCAGTTTTTGTTTCATGTATTTTGGGACTGCGTTGTTAGGTTCATATATGTTTATACAGGTTAAGCATACCTAATCCAAAAATCCCAAATCTGAAATGCTCCAAAATCTAAAACTTTTTGAGTGCTAAGAAGACGCCACAAGTGGAAAATTTTATACCTGACCTCATGTGCTTTCTGATAGTTCAATGTACCTGCACACAAACTTTGTTGCATATACAATATTATTAAAAGTATTATATAAAATTACCTTCAGGCTATGTGTATAAGGTTTTATGAAACATAAAAGAATTTCGTGTTTTGACTTGGGTCTCATCCCCAAAATATTTCATTGTGTATTTGCAAAAATCCCCAAAATTCCAAAATCTGAAACACTTCTGGTCCCAAGCATTTCAGATAAGGGATACTGAGCCTGTAATTATTATGTAGATTTATCCTCTTATCATTATAAAATGTCCTTTTATCCCCTCTAGTAAAATATTTTTGTCTTATAGTCTATTTCATCTGACCTTAGTATAGCCACTCAGCTTTGTTTTGGTGACTGTTTTCATGGTATTTTTCCCCATCTTTTTACTTTCAACATATTTGTGCCTTCGAATCTAAAGTGTGTCTCTGTAGACAGCACATAGTTGGATAACACCTTAAAATCCATTCTGCCAGTAGATTTTCCCCTTGTTTGGAATGTTTAATTCATTTATATTTACTCTAATTACCGAAAAAGTAGGATTTATATTTGTCATTTGCCATTTGTTTTCCATTAATATACATCTCAGGTCTTTTGTGTTCTTCTATTCCTCCACCATTGCCTTCTTTTTTTAAGTAGGTATTTCTTTTTAACTCTCTTTTTATCTCATTTATTATATTTTTTGAAATTATTTTCTTAGTGATCACCCTAGGGATTATAATGAACAACTTAGCTTATAGTTTAGATTAATAGCCACTTAATTTCAGTAGTGTACAAAAACTTTAAAAAATGTAACTCTATTTCCTCCCTCCTACTTTGTGCTGTTTTTGTTGTACAGACTATATCTCTATATATTGTATGACTATCAATACAATCTTATTGCATGCTAATCAATATAATTTTATAATTATTGCTTTATGAAATTGTCTTTTAAAACAAATAGGAGAAAAATTATAAACAAAGAATACTTGTACACTGCCTCTTATATTTACCTGTGTAGTTGCCTTTATTGGTACTCTTCTTTTTTTTTTTTGTACTCTTTACTTCTTCATGTTTATTCAAGTTGTTGCCTAGTGTCCTTTTATATTAGCCTGAAGGATTGATTCCTTTAGTATTTCTTGTAGAGCAGGTCTGTTAGCAACAAATTCTCTCAGTTTTTGTTTATATGGGATGTCCTTAATTTTTCCTTCACTTCTGAATGATGGTTTTTCTGGGTATAGATTTTTTTTACTTGACAATCTTTGTCTTTTAGTGTTTTGAATATGTCATCCCACTGACTCTGGCTTCCATAGTTGCTGATAAGAAGTCACTGTAAATCTTACTGAGGATCCCTGGTATGGGATGAGTAACTTCTCTCTTGATGCTCTCAAGATTCTCTCTTTGCCATGAATATATACAAATAAAAAGTAAGTGGGGAAAAAATGTTAAAAAAGATTTTATCTTTGGCTTTGGACCATTTAATTATGATGTGTCATAGATATTTGAGTTTATCCTATTTGAAGTTCATTGAGCTTCTTAGATGTGTAGATTAATGTTTTTCATCAATTTTAGAAGTTTTTGTCCATTATTTCTTCAAATATTCTTTCTATCTCCTTTCTCTCCTCTCCTTCTGAGACTCCCATTGTGTATATACAAGTGTTGGTACACTTGATGGTGTCTTACAGGTCTCTGAGGTTCTGTTCATTTTTCTTAATTATTCTTCTTTCCTCAGTCTGAATAATCTCAATTGACCTATCTTAAAATTTGCTTTATTTTTTAATTCTGCCTGCTCAAATCTGCTTTTAAAACTCTTTAGTGAAATTTTCATTTCAGTTATTATGTTTTTCATTTTTAGAATTTCCAGTGGGTTCCTTTATATAATAGCTATCTCTATATTGATATTTTCTATTAGATAAGACATCATTTTTATACTTTCTTTTAGTTGTTTAGACATGGTTTTTTTTGTTTTTTAAAATATATTCAAAAGAGCTGATTTAAAGGCTTTGTCTAGTAAGTCCAATGTTTGTGCTTCCTCAGGGACAGTTTCTATTGACTGCTGTTATCCTGTGTATGAGCCATACTTTCTTGTTTCTTTGCATGCCTTAAATTTTTCTGGTTGAAAACTGGGCATTCTAAGTACCATGACAACTTATGGAATCAGATTCTCTCTTATTCCTAGAGTTTGTCGTCTTTGCTTTTTGTTATTATTGTTATGCTATAATTCTGTAAAGTCTGTATTTTTCGTTGTGTGTGGCCACTGAAGTCTCTACTCAGGTTAGCTTGGTGATCAGCTGTTGTTCCGGCAAGTCTTAACAGCTCTTGGTAGTGTTTAACAGCAGTGTTAAACAGCTCTTGACCCTGGAAATAACCGGCAGGATACGGAGAGTCCGAGAACTGCCTTTATTCCACCTACACCCTCAGGCGTCTTCTGTTCTTCTGACCCCCCCCCCCTTTCCCCGGCTCCTCCTGCTTTTATACCTTTAGTAGGACTCAAAAAGCGTCCAATCAGCAACAAGCGTTAACATCCAATCAGCAACGAGCTATAACATCCAATCACGAACAGGCTTTAACAACCTATCAGGAACAGTGGGATTCAAAAATTACCCAATCGGGATCACGCAAGCAGCGCGACCAAAGGAAGGGAGCAGGCAGCCGAGCATGGAGCGCGGGCCTGGACCGGCCGGTGCGGTCCCTCTACGAGGCCCGGCTCCAGCAGCGCGCACCCGCACACCCGCCCGCCGCTGCCTCCAGCCTGCTCCGCACAGCACCGGCCCGCGGGGATGCGGAGCGGCGGGGAGGCAGCGAACGGGTGTGTCCCAGCGCCCGGCGGTTTTCCCCATCACTGTTAATTGGGCATAAATCTCCTTAAATGTCTGAAACCTATAAGTCTTCTAGTCTTCACCAAGGGGCTTTGTATGCCCATTGGGGAATGTCTTCAAAATGCAGCTGAACAATTTACAACTCTGGCTTGGCCTTCACTCTCTGCTTGCAGAGAGCCTCAGGTCAGCCAGAGCTGAGTGCTTAGGGCTTTCTGTGTCTTTCCTGATCATGCACGCAGCCCTACCCGTGTGTGGCCTTCTTTTCAAAACCCTCTCTGGAATTTCACTCTCCAGGTTTTCCTTTAAGTTTTTTTTGTTTTGTTAGTTTATTGTTTGGCCAAACTGTTGTCTTCCCACTCAGGCAGCTACAATGTTAAATAATTCTGCTTATTGTTTTTGACAAAAGCTCCCCAAGGGAAAAAAGAAGACTGTTCACAATGTACGAACTCTGAGTCTGGTCTAATAAAGACATGCCTTGAGACTAAGGGTTTCCAGGGGGCTTCCAGACTGGTCAAATAATGGTAATTCTCTGAGAATGAGACTTTGGAAGCCCTCCAACCCTCTTCTGATTTCTCTGTGGCCTCTATGATGTTGGTTACCCCTGTGATTACAGCCTTTGAGTTTTCAAGTTTACTGTGGGCTGCAGAGCAGGGCTAGAAGTAAGGCAAGTCAAAATCCTACAAAGTTCACTATTATCATCAGGAGTCAGTGTTTTTCTTGAATAATACCCTTCCACCAGATTGCTGTAAGCTTCTGGCTGATTTCTAGCGCTCCGAAGTAGTTGATTCTGACAATTTTGCCAGTGTTCTTGGTGCTTTTATGGAGTAGAGGATTTTAGGAAGCCCTAACTCTGCCATTTATTGATAATGTCACTCTTTTGTACACAAGCACTTTCTTCTTTGTGACATCTCATGGTTTTTATGCTACTGTTAGTATTCTCCAGCCAAATATCACCACGGATATACCAATAATTAACAAAGGTGAGGTCACTGACTTCTTGCAATAAGAGAGACCACACATGCTGGGGAACGATGAGGTACCTCATGGGAGGTGTTATAATGGACTCATTATAGGTTTGGGACACGTGTCAAGTGATTTTGAGGAGGTTTCAAGGAAGCAAGACTTTTTTTTTTTGTCTGAATTAGAAGCTTTCTGGCAGTGGAGGCAATTCTGTGATTGGATACTTTGATAGATCTTATGAGGAAGTGGGAGGAATGAAGTGAGGTTAAGGTGTAATTGGTAAAGAAGTAGCAACCACCCTCATTAGCTAGGATGAGGGTGTAGTAGGCTAAATAATGGCTGCCAGAGATATCAGATCCTAATCCCTGGATCTGTGAACGCTACCATATATGGAAAAATAGTCTTTGAAGGTGTGATTAAATTCAGGATTTTGAGATTGGGGAGATTATCTGGGTGGGTCCTAAATATAATTACAAGTGTTTTTATAAGAGAGAGACAGAAGGAAACTTCACATACACAATCTCCCTCTCTCTCTCTCTCTCTCTGTTTCTGTCTCTATCTGTCTCTTTCTTTCAGGAGAAGGCAATATGCAAATATAGCCAAGAGAGATTTTAAGATGCTGGCGTTGAGGACTGGAATGTCGTGACCACAAGCCAAGGAATGCCGGCAGCCAGTGATACCGGTTTCAGACTCTGGTCTCCAGAACTGTGAGAAAATAAATTTCTGTCGTTTTAAGTCACCAAGCTTCTAGTAATTTGGTATAGCAGCCCTAGATAACTAAGACAGGGGATGTTTGTCAGTATTTGTGTTGGAACAATGTCCTTATTTTTGCATAAGTTCATGGGTTATAAGTTGAATTGTGTCTCCCACATTCATATGTTGAGTCCCAACCCCCTGTACTTCAGAATGTGGCCTTATTTGGAAATGGAATCGTTGCGGATGGAAATGGTTGAGATGAGGTTGTAGAGTGGGCCTCTGCTCCAATATGACTGGTGTCCTTATAGAAAGGGGGACATTTGCACATGGAGACATGCACACAAGGAGAACACCATGCAACGATTGGAGTTATGCCACCACAAGCCAAGGAAGTACAAGAAAGTAGGAGAGAGGCCCGGGGCAGAGCTTTTCCTAGCTCTTTCAGAAGAAGTGTGGACCTGCAGATACCTTGATCTCAGACCTCTAGCCTCTAGAACTGTGAGACAATAATTTAAATTTAAGCCACTCAGTTTGTAGTACATTGTCACGGCATTCCTAGCAAACTAATGCTGTTCACATATGATTACAGAGTGGTCTAGCTTTTGTCTTGCTCAAATGCAGTCACGTAGTGGCCTTGTCTGATGTTGGTGTTCTGTGAAATTGTTTATAGTCAACCAGAAAACACCAGGGCCAGGCCATGTGTGCCAGGCAAGCTCCCCAGGGTCAGGGGCTGCTTTTGTCTTTCTCACTACAAAGTCTTTCCTCATCTGATAAATGCTTCCCTTATGTGGTCTTTAAGGGTTTTAACTAATTCTTTTTTTTAAACAGTTAAATGTTCAAGCCAGCTGGCGTTTCTTTTGGAGTAGGGGGTGGGGTGAGAAGTGTGTGGCCTCAGGTAGAGGGCACGAGGTCAGAAGTGACTGAGAGGGTTTAGGGGCTGAAGTTGCCAACGTCTTCATGGACCTGGGTTGTTGACCTGGCAGGGTGCTATGGTCTGAATTCCTATGTCCCCCCAAATTTTGTGTGTTGGAATCCTCACCCCCAAGGTGATGCTATTAGGAGGTGGGGCCTGTGGAAGGTGATTAGGTCATGGGAGCTCCACCCTTGTCAATGGAATCAGTGCCTTTATAAAAGAGGCCTGAGAGAAACCTCTCACCTCTTCCACCACGTGGAGACAGGGCGAGAAGGCGCCATTTGTGAAGTAGGAAGTGAGCCCTCACCAGACACCAGATCTGGTGCCTTGACCTTGGACTTCCCAGCCTCCGGAACTATAAGAAATAAATTTCTGCAGTTATAAGCCAGCCAATTTATGGTATTTTATTGTAGGAGCCCAAATGGACTGAGACACAGGTATAAGGCTGGCTTAGACCAATCATTTTTAATTCCCCTCAAGCAAGCTGATTTGTACATAGACATAACCTCAGAACAACCATTCGGAGCATTTAGGGAGTATTTCCTTTCTCTCTTCCTTGTTGTTTTTGATGGAAGGAAAAGCGCCAGGCCCCCTTAAGTCATACCATGTCACAGCTGTGAGCGCCGTCACTACTCACAGCGGGCTCATCGGCAGACAGCCCTCCCAGAGCCCACACACAATGGGCATCTTCTCGGTCTATCTGGGTAAGTGCAGCCCAGGATCAATTATGTATGAGGCTCTACGGCAGATGAGTAAGTGGGCTGTTGTCTACTTTGAAAAATTAATGAGTTCTGATTAATACGGGAGCGCACTCCCTCTCTTCCCCAGCCCAGAGAGGCTCAGATCTCGGCAGAAGCTCAGGGTGGGGCCGCAGCTCCCGTGTTTGTGTGGTGTCAGGTTTGATTCACAGAATCATGCTTTGGAATTTTCTGCCCCTTGACAGGTGAGGAAGCTGAGGCTCATCAAGGTTAAGCGATTTGCCCAAACAGGGAGAAGGAAAGTGAATAGTCAGTTATTATTATTTGTAAAATTTAAAAGTTACAAAAGTAGAGAGCGTGATGTAATGTAGCTGTTCTCAGAGTTTTTGGTTTCTCTCAAGAATGTTTTACACTTTCAAAAAATGATCGAGGACCTCAAGCAGCTTTTGTTTGTGTGGTTTGCATCTCTCGGTATTTAGCATACTAGACATTAAAACTCAGACAATGCAAATATTTATTGACTTATTTAAAAAATAACAATAATCCCATTCCCTGTCAACATAAATAACTTTTTTGTCTTTGACCTTTGTTTCTACTATAAGCTTTTATTTTTTTTATTTTTTTTTAATTTCAGCATATTAAGGGGGTACAAATATTACGGTTGTGTATATTGCCCATGCCCCCCTCCCCCTACTATAAGCTTTTAGATGGTGGTTATACGTTATCGATTAGATTTTATTTTATTTTTATTGTAGTAAAAGATACATAACGTAAAGTTGACCATTTTAACCATTTTTAAGGGCACAGTTCAGTGGAATTAAGTATATTCACATTGTTATGCAACCATCACTACTGTGCATTTCCAGGCCTTTTCATCGTCTCATACTGAAACTCTGTGCTCATTAACAACAAGTCTCCACTCTCCCCTACCTCCAGCCCCCTGGTAACTAACACTCTACATTCTGTCTCTATCATCTTCACTACTCTGGGTAACTCATATAAGTGGAATCATATCATATTTGTCCTTTTCTGATTGGCTTATTTCACTTATTATAATATCCTCAAGATTTATCGACATGTTGTAGCATGTCTCAGAATTTCCTTCCTTTTTGAAGCTGAGTAATAATCCGTTGCACGTGTATACTACTTAGTGTTCATCCATTTGTCCATCGACAGATATTTGGGTTGTTTCCACATTTCGGTTCTTCTGAATGCTCCTGTGAACATTGATATACAAATATGTGTTTGAGAACCTTGTTCCAATTCCTGTGTGTATATACCCAGAAGTGGAATTGCTGGATCGTATGGTAATCCTATGTTTAATTTTTCAAGGAACCGCCCTTCTGTTTCCCAAAGCTGCTGTGCCATTTTGCATCCCCACCCACAGTGTACAAGGGCTCTCATTTCTCCACATCCACGCCAACACTGTTGTTTTTTGGTTTTCTATAATAACCATTCAAATAGGTGCTAAATACATTTTTAATGAAAAATAAACAGTATTTCTCAAACAAAAAAAACGAGTGAGAAAAAAGGCACTGTTTGACATTTTGCAAATCTCTAATGTCTGGCTTAACAGGCAGCTGGATTCTCAGATCTGCTTCTGCATTTAATCTATTGTGATATCACATGCCGTGAGATTTCTGGAAAACTCCACAGTACTCTCCTGAGAGAAAGGCAAGTGACATCTTAGTATTATTAGGAAAACAGTTTAGACTTTGTGGATCTCAGCTTTAATGATCAACTCAGGGCCAATCTTGTTTTATCACATCTCCCTCCAATACCTCCCTTCTTCCTTATTTTGAAGCAAACCCATAACCACCGACTATCGCCAGCATTGCACTGGGTGCTTTCCTGCTCTCTCTTAATTGTCATACCAAATCCGCTTTATTGGCAGGTATGAGTATCTGTTTGTCCACTCGAGGAAACCGGGCCTTGGGGATGTTAGATTTCCCGAAGTTCACACCGCTTCAAGCGGAGGGCGCACAGGACGGAGCCTGGGTCAGATCTATACTATCCAGTCTTCTAAAGTGGACTTCAGGCCATGAGAGCTCTTGTGGCTGCCATCTGTCTGCGTCTTTTTCTCATTAGGACTTTGGGAAAGGCTCTTGCTTTCCTCCCTGCCTCCGTCTCGCACACGTGGGTGCTCTTTCAGTAGATCTTTGAGGAGCTCTTTGGGCAGATAGTTCAACCGGAGGCTGCCGTTTGAAGCAATTCTGGATCATTTCTTTGTGCATGAGCTGAGAAAGCATTTTCACTTCCCATTTTGACACCCAGTCTGGGAGTGGAGGAAAACAGCTGAAGCCCCAGATTGCTGGGGTTTTGCATGTTCTGCTCTGAGATGAGCCGGAGACGCCACCACTCACTGTAGAATCGTGGGGTCCAGAGAAGACGGGGCTCCAAGGTCATCTAGTCTTGACTGCCTCCCAAGGCTGAAACCCTCCCTGAAATGCTCTGTCCAAAGCTCTCCTGATCTCTGCTTGTCACCTCCAGTGACAGGGTGCTCACCACCTACCTCAGCAGACAGTCCATGGATGGTGCTCTCATTGTTCGGGAGCTCTGCTCACCCTGGGTAACCTTCCAGGAACACCCAGATTTATGCTGTGATGGGAAGACTGGGAGTTGAGATTCCTGGGTATGAGATTGGGGGAGCTGTGGTTAAGATCCATCCCCTTTGAGGGTTTCAATTTCTTCCCTATGAACAGAGCTTACCTCCGGTTCCTTTTTCCTTTAACATTCTGCTTTATTTTCCAATTTGGCTGCCTTTTCTGTGCGAGTAGCCTTCAAGGGCTTGGAGAAGCTGAGTCCTCTTCAAGTTGTGGCCCTCGCTGTCCCCGCCTGTGCACTGGCTCCAGCTGCGCATCCAGCCGGCTGCTTCTGGACACATCCCGTCTGCCTGTCCCCAGCACAGACCCCCAAAGCAGGCCTGGGTGCACAGGCCCCACTGCCGCCCTGAGCACCCACCTTCTGTGACCCCCACCCCACCCCAACATAAGCTGTTCTCTGCCTTTACAACAGCTTAGGGATTGAGCAACCCACGAGACTTTCTGTGTCTCTGCCCTGTATCTCAATTAACTTTCAAATTGTGGGATCCTACAGGAAGAAGAAGAAAAAATAAAGTGGAGAAACACCCTGACCAGGCTTTGGAGGGAGGGCTGGGGCTCAAGCTGCCTCCTCGGTTTGGGAACGGTGTGGAGGTAGCTGATCTGGCCCTGGCCTGAGAGTAATTCCGGGCTGGCAGGCTGGACCGCCCATCTCCATGGCAACCGTTGTTATTGGCAACTGAATAAGCATCTCCTAGAACAGCGGCTGGAACTGCTGATGCTTTTCCCTTCTAGTTGGGAGTAGGAGGAGCCAGGCTCTTTGTTGATTGATCCTAAGTGCTGGGCATTTTGCCCCCGTTTTGGGATTTTCACTTGATATTGGGCAAGCTGAACTACCCAGCAATTCCGCCTCTGGGGTGGGACAAACCGGCTTAGTGTCTATTTTCCAGCTTCCTCTGAGAGGCTGAGAAACGTGCTCAAGGGCCTCCGGTTAGCAAGATCCATAACTTGAATCCTGACCCGTCCAATTCTGAAACCCATGCTTATGACCAACCACAAGGCTGCTCTGCCTCTGTCCTAGTCCTCTGAGATCACGTGGAAACCTTATCAGCCCTCCCTCGTTATACCGTCAGTCTGCCTAATTATTTGTGGGGACAGGTAACATCTCACAGTGATTCACGGGTCACACAAAGCTATTCTAGAAGCTGTCTTACTCCATCATCTTGCAATGGGCTCAGTGGGACCTCAGGATGCTGTAGCCCTAGAATTATTAAGGAAGTAGAGGCTCAGAGAGGTGAAGCAAGGCCTCGGAGACTTGCTCACCCTGGCCATTGCCTCGAACCTCTTGCTCTCCCCTCTGCACTTGTTCCATCCTGGTGGCTGGTGTGCAGCGGAGCACAGGGGCCTGCAGGGGAGAGATCCAGACCCCTTTTGTGGAAGACCTTTGACCATTGCATTAAGTCTCTCTCTCTCTCACTCTCACTCTCTTAATACTCATGTTTTGCAAAAACATTTGCAAAACATTTTGGGCCTATTTCCACTGGTTGATTTTCCTCGGTGAAACTTTAGAATCACTTTTGCCAGCATTCAGGACTAATGCTGCTGAGATGCTGAGTGGAGTGGTGCAGAGTTTGCGGTTCCTGCAGGCCCTGCACATGCAAGTGAGAAAGAACCAGAGTGTCATAAAACGGGCAGTTGCTTAGGGCAGCTTAGTAAGAAGCCCGCAGAAAACCGGCCCAAGATTCAAATCTTGCAGATGGCCTTTACTATCTTCAACTCAAACTGACACCCTACTTGTCTTCTCATCTCAGGGCCATTGAACACGCTCTCCCCTCGACCTAGAATGTTCTTCCCTCCTTCTCCCAGCCCCTCGGCTGGCATCACAGATGCATCTTTCAATCTTGACTCGAGCATCTCTTCCTCTGGGCACCTCTCCTGAGCTCCCAGACCAGATCAGGCCCCGTCGTGGGCTTCCATTGCTTGCCAAACGTCCCATGAACGTGACCCCAGTGACCTTGGAGTCACTTGTCTTGATTCTTCCCCTCTGGACAGTGAGCGCCATGAGGCAGGGTCCACAGCTGGTTCCTCAGCTCCTGGCAGACGCCTGGCATACACTGGCACATGGTAAATGTCAGATGAATGGAACAGTGGATAAAGACACTATTGTCATTGACATTGTTTGGTGAGCACATTTGAGAGACAGGTGAGATCTGCTATTGGTTCCAATTGCACAGGGCTCTCCTGATCCCACTCTCCTTACTGGGACAGGGAGCAGACAGGTAGGAAAGGTCCTGGCCTGTGTAAGTTGCAGGTGTGGTGATGTCCAGGTGCAAGAAGAATCTGGTTGGAGAAGGAGTGGGGGATTGTGCCTTTAAAGCCCCTCTTCTTGTCCCAGGGCAGGGGAGGGGTGGGAGGCCAGACAGGGTGCATATTCCATGCACGGGCTCTGTACATGGGCCTTTGTCTGTGACCATCTAAAATCAGCCATGGTGCTTGGAAGCCAAGGCCATATCTGACATGTTGGAGAACTTGGGTAGGGTTCCGTCACCCTCTCTGGGACCTATTTTTATACAGATGTTGGAAAGTACCCAACGAAATCTGCTCCAGCTCTGTGGATCTGTATGTGAAGCCAGCCTGGAGACCCGGCAAGGCGGCTTACAAATGGCTCTGCGATCCAGAGAAAGTCATCAGGGAGGGCTGCAATTTGTAATTTTAAAAAAATTAACAAATTACATCCTCAATGTATTTAACTTCTAATCCCCTTGAAAAGGATCTTTGGGTATCTAATTGACATATTTTAAAAGACATATTGACTAGTTAGACATCAATTGACATCCTTATTAAATATCAATTAACACATTCCCTAACTTGATATTTAATTAGCTTGCTGTAGCTATTCTTTTAAAAGTCAATTAAATGCTTGGAATATTCTTACAAGCTGACTCCACTGATAGCAATTATGTATGAATTCCTGTCATAAGTCGTTTTTAGTGGATTGCAGTGCAAGCTGATTCTGAAAATACATATCAGGTCTTTCAATAAGAATTTTAAAATCAATCATTAGATATCTAATGAACCCCCTTCTCACAGCTGATTATGAATAAAAGGCACGTTCGGCTCTTGAACTGTGGCTTATTATATTTTCATATGACTGTACAAACTCTCGGTGAAACGGTCCATCCCCTGCCTCCAGGTAGAGTCGTGCTTCATTTTTTAAAAAATCGTGGTAAAATGCAAAACATAAAATTTACCATCTTAACCTTTTAAAAATACATAGTTCATCCGAGTTAAGTACCTTCACGATGTTGTGCAACCTGTCTCCACATCTCTTTTTATCTTGCAAAACTGAAACTCTACACCATTAAACAATGACTCCTCAATCTCCTTCCCCCCAGCCCCTGGCAACCACCATTCTACTGTCTGTCTCTGTAAGTTTGACTCCTCCATGTACCTCTTATAAGTTGAATTATTAATATAGAGCATTGGTCTTTTTGTGACTGGCTTATTTCTCTTGGCCATAATGACCTCAAGATTCATCCATGTTGTAGCATGTGTCAGAATTTCCTCCCTTTTTAAAAGCTGAATAATATTCCACTGTATGTGTACCCCACATTTTGTTCATCCATTCTTCTGTTAATGGACATTGCATTGCTTCTACCTTTTGGCTATTGTAAATAATGCCGCTATGAACATGGATGTACAAATATGTCTGGGAGACCCTGCTTTCAATTCTTTCAGGTATGTCCCCAGAAGTGGAATTGCTGGATTACAGAGTAATTCTATTTTTAGTTTTTTGAGGGCATGCTTCATCTTTAAGTTAGTTTATTTAATGCATTCATTAAGCGTCCGAGCTGGTGGACATTTCTAGAATAGGGAGCTCAGGGCAGCGGGCCGGCCAACCCAGCAGTTACTCTGCCACGGTGGAGCTACCGCTGCAGTGGGGAAGGTCCCAGCACAGATGGTGTGACTGGTACATTTCTAATAGTGTGGCATGCACAAGGAATAGCCGGGACATGAGGCAAGAGAAAGGGAGGAGCTGGCTGTCAGGGAGGTGCGCAGAAAAGAGTCAACGCAGCAGGCCTGAGACGGGTCCTCAGAAAGTCCTGGTTGCAAGGTCCACCCTTGGCTGGCGTCTGTGAACTTGGATTTCAGGAGGGTCCCCACCAGTCCCCCAGCGGATATGAGTGGCTCACTGTGCCTGAACTGTCTGTGCAGACGATGTGCTGAGCATGTGCTTTCCTTCTGGGAGTCTGGAATTTTGTGATGTGCTAGGCGGAGGGTGCTTATGTGACTAGCCCCTAGTAAAGACCTTGGGTAGTGACTCTCTAGTGAGCTTCCCTGGTAGACAACATCTCACACATTTCACAGTCTGTTGCTGGGGGAATTAAGTGCATCCCGTATGACTCCATTGGGAGAGGGTCTCGATAAGCATTTCTTGGATGGACGAATGGATGGATGAATAGGTGGATAGATGGATGGATGGAGAGGTGAATTGATGGGTAGATAGATGAATGATGGATGGATGGGTAGATGGATGGATGACTTCTAGCTCCCAGGTTTTCAGATGCACGCTTCTCTGTGTGTTCAGAACAACCTTACATGCGGCTTCTCTGCAGAGAGCTGAGCTATGAGTGTGTTTCATCTTCAGGTCCCACGGATAAGAATTATGATTCCTCCTTGGGGATTCACTGTAGTGAACTGATTAGCAGCTAATTACAAGAGGACATTTTTATGTTTTTGACCCCAGAATTAACCACATGAACTTTGATGAGGAGAAAAATCAAGGACTGGGCAAATTCATTTAAATATAGTTTAATATGCCCTTTCAGCATGGAAGCAGCTAATAAAACTGGATTTCTTTCATGTGCAAATCCCCTCTGAAGGGTCCTCCGTGGATGTCCCAGGGTCACAGCCAGATCTCTCTGGAGTTTGGCCCAAAGACCTCTGGAGACAAGTTCATGAGCTTTGTTAAAATATAGATTCTGGGGCCCACCCCAGGCCCACTAAATGAGAACCTCAAAAGTGGGGCCCAGGATGGGACATTTTTTAATTACTCTTGTCAGAGCCTAGGCACCTGGGAAGCCACCTAGTACAGACACTAACAGATGATGCAGTTGAGGCCAGAGAGGGTCAGTGACCTACCCAAACTCACACAGCAAATCCATGGCACAGTGCAGACTAGAACTTTCTCTTTCTTCTGCTTGACCAAGAGCCTCTTCTTGACCGCTGGTGAAAGAGAATGGAATTTAGGGTTAAAATAATCATAAAGCTCCCAATCTTAAACTTATATTTAACAGTCCCAATTTTCTACGAATAATGTCCATTAAATAATTAATGTTCCTGAAAATAGTCTGGGCTCCCTCATGCCTTTTTATTCCGGGAACATCAAACCCTTTCAGATTGTAATTAATTAAGACTCCTGATGTCCCCGAGAGGTAGCCAGACAGCCCCAGAAACTTGGTAATTGGTCCTGAATACCGAGAGACCTAGTCTGCATTCCAGAATTTCCCCTATTCGAGGAGGGGACGGGACAGGAGCGAGACTGACGTGGCTCCCAGGGGCGGCCACACGCCAGGCAATGTGCAAGTTTCTTTTCGAACATTCTCGCGTCCTTGTTGGGTGGGTGGAATGATCCCCATTTACAAATCGAGGCAAGGGAGGCTCAGACCCTGGAGGTCTCTTCCTCACGGTGGCATCTGGAGAGGCGGCAAATCAGTGTCACAGAACTAATCACGCTCCCACAAATTGAGGTCAGGGTAGTGGTTTGTTCCAAAGGTTTGTAAAAAACACGCTTTGCTCGTGGCTTGCCCAGCCCTTGGCTGGCGTGGCTGAGGTGAGTGAAGTGAGTCTGCCCAGGGTGGCCCAGGAGGGCGACAAGGAGGGATCTGCAGAGCTGAGGTCTGGGTTCCACCAAGGCCACGCTCAGAGAACCTTCCTCAAGGGAATGAGTTTCTGCGAGTCTGTTTTGTGCTGTTTATAAATAACCTACTTCACTCCATCAGGCCTTTATGCGGGTGCCACACACAACCACTCCTAGCCATTCATTCATTCATTCATTCATTCAACAGATACTTATTGAGCATCTACTATGTGCCAGGCACTGCCTCGGGCACTGGGCAAACAGCAGGGACCTTGGGGATGACACAGACACTGGATCAGCAAACAAGCAAATTGATTAATTAATTACCCACTGTGACCCGTGTAATGCAAGTCTAGGGTGTTGCAGGTGGCGGCTGGGGAAGGCACCCCGGAGGGCCTGAGGGTTTAGGCTGACAGCTGAAAGAAGGGGAGGAGGCGGCTGTTTGAAGATGGGGACCAGGTGTGCTGAGGCTCAGAGGTGAGGAACAGCTTGACGGACTTGTGGAAATAAAAGAAGACTCACATTCCCACCAGAGCGTTGGGGGAGAGCGGGGTGAGGTGTCCCAGCCAGGTCAGCAGCAGCTGGAGCCTGCAAGGCACTTTAGCCCTGGGTTAGGAAATGGGGGGCCCTAGAAGGGTGGGAGCGAGGAGTGACATGGACTGGCTTGGGTTGTACAAGCTCCTTCTGTCCCCAGGGCAGACTGCAGGTGGGGGCAGGTGGCTGCAGGGAGCTAGGTGAGAGGTGCTGGCTGCTGGGTCTGGGTGGGGAGGGATGAAGGCCGACCCAGAGGCCTCCAGCGTGGGCGAGCACAGCTGCCCAGGCTCACTTCCGGGTCGTGGAGACTGCCGGGGAGGGGCCTTTCCCCCATGTGACAGTTGGGAGCACCGAGGCCTCCAGGCTGAAGCGACTTGCCTGAGTTCCCTGCATGCACACAGCTCCACGCAAGCCTCTGCCACCCCTGTGGCCTGTGTGGACGCAGGGACCCTGTTCCTCAGGAATAAGCACGGCCAGCTCAGGAGAGACCCCAGCCCTGCAGGTGCTGAGGGCTGACCCGGTCTCGGTTACAGTGGACCCCTGCACTGGGCTGCACAAGGGGGGCTCAGAGAAGCATGACAGGGAGACGGGCTCTGGAGGAGGCTGCGGCCCAGGGGAGGAGGAGACGCGAGGCCCAGGCCCGGTTGCATAACCGCATTCAGCAAGCGCTGCAGACAGACGGACAGCTCGGAGGGTGGGTGGGGATGGGGCGGGGGTGGGGGTGGTAGGTGGTGACCAGAGAGGCCTTCCTGGAGGTCCCATAGGACCAAAGATGGTGTGAGAGATGCCAGGGAGAGTGGAGGGTGGGGGTGGGCGGGTTGAGAGTGGGGGAGACCCTCCAGGTGAGGGGTTGGGGTGCAGTGTGTTTTAGGATTAAGGATTAAGCCTCATACAGGCGGGGAGGCCAGAGACCCAATTCGTCCCTGAGTGACCAGCTACATAAAGTGGCCGTCACATTCCCTCTGCAGGGACCTTTCCCCCAACTGAGCCTCAAGGACGTGCCCACTTATGGTAAAACAAGCACTCCCCATTCGTAATAAAAACAATCTTCCCAACCCTCTTAGACAATCTGTAATTTATTTCATATCCTTCATATAGTATATGTTAAAAAGTAGTTAATTATTTAGGTCAGCATACTGCTCAAGATTGTATTACAAAGTTCATGTTTAATGCAGCAAAAGGCATTTTTTATCCTGCCCCTTGAAAAAGAGATACACACAATTAACTTATTTTGAATTAATTATGTAATAAACTGCACATTTTGTGGACAAATACATCTTTGAATGACGTATTGTGTTTGATTTGGGGGAACAAACGCCTATGAAAATGTAGATTAACATTTAATTGCGTATGTCCTCAAAATACTGCTTTCACAGCCTGATGTTAGGGATTTTTGTGTTTTGTGCCCAAAATAAAAGCCACTGGATGAGCGGTGAATTTTGTGGTTTTGTTTCAAATTGGCTGTAAATAGGACAGAAGGCTGGGGGCTGGTGTTGGCAAGACCTCCTCCAGGAACACATTATGGTGTGAATAGCCTTTTTTCCCCTCCGCTAAATGAAAAGTCAAATTGGTTGTTCTCGTCTCTGTATTTTCTCCCTGTATAATTGGTTTTTGAGGTGCTGGGAGCATATGATGTGTTTTATAAGGACTCTGATCAGATGGCACCAGGGACAGGGACCAGGAGGTGCTCGCAGGGAATTATCACCATTTCAGCGATGCTCATTAACTTCCATTTCAACTTCGTTGTCCTCGGGCTTCCTGTTCTTAACCAATATTCTGTTGTGGATATACATGAAACAGGGTATGAGTAAGAATGTGAACAACTTGAACTGTCAAACAGCCCGTATCCTACAAACAAATGTAAAAGTGCAACCGCGAGAAGGCTCAAAAGATGCTTCTAACTGCGCCTGGGATATAGCAAGTGGCCGACAGTGAGTGGCCGACGAGGGTCAGCTGTGGCGTGGTGTTGACTGACGCCGAGTGCGGCCGAGATCTGGCTCAGAGGGTGGGGGCCCTGGAGCCAAACTTGTGTGTGACCCTGGGCAAATCACTTGCTCGTTCTGTGCTTCAGTAACGTGGAGACGGTTAAGGTCCCTGCCTCGTAGGTTTGTGGTGAGGTTTAAATGAATGAAGAACATACAAAGTGCTTAGAGTGCTCCGGGCACATGGTACGTGCTCAAAAATGCTACCTATTTTTTTTTAATCATCGTCATTTTATCATTATTATCATTATCATTGCTACCTCGTGATTAGTCAAGGGAGGCTTCCCAGAGGAAATGACTTGGACCTGAGCTATGACAGATGAGTCAGCAGTAGCCAGGCAACAGTGAAGAGACAGGCATTCCAGGCTGGAGGAACAGCAGGGACAAAAGCCCTGTGGCAGGACGGATCGTGGTACATTAGTGAAGCTGAACAAGGCTGGGGCGCTGAAGCACAGTGACCAAGGGGGGTGGGATGAGAGATGAGGCTGGGGGGATGGGACGGGGCCCAAGGAGGTAGGGCCTGGGGGCTTTTTGAAAGGGCTTTTGATCTTTCTCCTGACAGCGGTGAGTGCCAACAAAGGGTTTTAAACAGGGGAATGTCAAAATTGGATTGGTGATTTGCAAAGCTCCCTCTAGTGGCTTTGGGGAGAGCGGAGGATGGCGGGATGAGGGCTTTGGTGGGGTGAGGATGGGAGGGGTGGAGAGACCATTGCAGGGAGGATCTGAGGGCGGGGTGGGGGTCCCCTCCAGGAGTTGGTGATGCAGGGGCGCGGCAGAGGAGGGAGGCAAGGAGGACGCCCCTCTTTCTCAGTCTGCGTAGACAGTGGGCGGACAGTGGTGCCTGAGAAGGATGGTCGTGGGGGGTGAAATCACTTCACCTCTCTGAGCCTCAGTTTCCTCATTTGAACCCTCCAGCCTGTTGTGCGGATTATTAAGTGAGAGAACACGCAGAAAAGCAGTCAGCGCAGCCCCCAAAATGTGTCTTCCTCCTCTCGACTCATTCCTTGAGACCTGCCTCTTTGCTGTCGTGGGTGTCGGTGGCGTGGACAGTAACTGTCACCCACGCTTAAGTCTCTGGGTGTCATTTCCCTCATCTATAAAATGGGGACCAGGACCCTCAACCCACAGGTTTCCATGAGATCCCAGCAGGATGACAGAGTGAGCTTTATGCCGGTGGAGGGCTGTGGGTTGTGGCTGGGGCAGGCACACCTGGGTCTGCGAGATGCTTCCTCTTCCCACAGTCTCCTTCGCAGCAAGCCCTAACACACGAATTTATGTGCATGCAACATACGTGTGCACACGATGCTCATACGTTCCTCCCAACACCGTCACACCTTAACACACACGTCCATGTGCCTGCTTAGACACACACTCACAGAACCCATGTGCACACACCCCATGAAAAATTCAAACTTGGAAGGTGGCTAGAGCAGCACTCACTACCCATTGACATAGAACACATACCGCGTGCATACTTTTAAGATTTCTTGTAGCCACATTAAGAGTACCAAGACACACATGAAATTAATTTTAATACTATATTTTATCTAACTCAATATTTCCAAAATATTATTTCAACATGTAATCAAAATAAAAACTTATTAATGAGATTTTTTTATGTTCTTGGGGTTTTGTTTTTCTTTTTGTACTAACTCGCAAAACTCTGGTGTGTATTTTACATTTACGAGAGTAGCCGCATGTCAAGTGCTTAATCACCACATGCAGCCTGTGGCCACCATACTGGACAGCATAGCCAGGGATTAGCTGCTGCGAACCCCCATTCAACAGGTGGGGAAACTGAGGCCGAGGGTGGGGCAGTGGCTGTCTCCGGGGAATGCATCTGGTTAGCTTTATCCCCTGTCACCCTGCTGTGTAAGATATCCAAGGCTCCCATCCGCCCCCACTGTCTGCAGAGTGGCCCCAGCACAGCTCCAAACCCGGCCTCCCAGGAGAGGTGCTGCCCACACATGCGTCAGGCTTGGGGCAGCCTGCAAAGCCCGTCATTTAACCTACTGGCCCGTGATTCTCTCCTGAGGGCGCGTGAGCGGGCAGCCTCGGTTTCACCGCCGGGAGGAGATGCTTGGGGTCTGCCCCTTTCTCTTACAACCCCTCGCAGGGTGGCTGGGGTGGGACCACTCAGGCAAGGCTGAGTCAAGGGTTCCATGGTGACTCCGTCTCCCTGGTGGGCCCTGTCCCGGGTTCGGGGAATTCATTCTGCCTGCCCTGGTCCTGCCATTAGCTGCTGAGGCCAGAGTTCACCGACAGCAGACAGCTGCCCCAGATCCCACGTCCCTCCCAGCCGTGAGAGCTTCCCTGCCAATCAGCTGCCGGCGTCTTCAACGCTAAATAAGAGGTAATGAGTCCGCTAGAAAAATGGGTCAGAGGCCCATTAACTCAGGCTCAACGCGGCTGAAAGCCTGCTGTCACTACAGAAGGGGCTCCAGGACGAGGCAGAGCTGGCGCATTGGACCCTTCGAGAAGGGGGTCGGAGGATTTAGCCGCACAAGCCTGAGGGGTCCCGGGCTTGCAGGTGAACTATGGTCCCAGGGCTGACTTCCGGGTCCTCCATCTGCCCTTGGAAAGGAGACAGGAGCATCCGGCTCATACCCAGTGCTCTGAGTATTCTCTCATCTATTCTTCTCAGCAACGTGCTGTGGGATGCTGTACAGTAACTGTCCCCATTTTATAGATGAGGAAACTGAGGCACACCCAAAGTCTCACATGGAGGAGCTGGGATTCAAACCCAAGTGTGCCTGACTCTGGCAGAGGGCTGGAAGGGTGTGCTTTCTGCTTTAGTCTGTCATTCAGGCCAGGCTCCTTGGCACAGCCAGGTCTCTCTCTGAGCTCTTGTCCCAGACAGCCGGCTGCCCCGAGAGGTGGGTCCTGAGTTGTCTCAAACCTGAGCTCTCCTGACCTGTCCCTGCTCTGTTCCCTCCTCGGACAGAGGAATTAGACTCCCAAAGTCATCCTGATCTCCTGCTGCTCCCTTGTCCCCACACCCAGTGATTCGTTCAACATTTATTGAGCACCTACTATGTGCCAGGCACTGTACTAGGCTCAAAAGAGAAGCCAGTGAACAAAATCGACAAACATTTCCACATTCCATCTCAGGGTGTCAGACTAACAGGAAGCAAGAATGAGCCAGTGACACAAGTCACAGGATGATAACGCCTTGGGGAATAGAGTCGGATGAGAGGAGTTGGGAATCTTGGTGGGGTGGGGGTGCGAATTTTAATAGGGTCAAAGTAAGGCTTACTGAGAAGCTGCCACTTGAACAAGGATTTAAAGGACCCAGAGGGCCAGAAATGGGATATTGGAGGGAAGAGTATTCCAAGGAAGGAGAATATCCAGTGCAAAGGCCCTGAGGAACAAATGGGCCTTGCACGTGCCAGGAATTGCAAAGCGTGTGAGCAGAGAGTGGAGAGAAGAGGAAAGAGACATTAGCAGATGTGGCCAGAGGGAAAATGGAGGGAGGGGAACGTTCAGGCCTTGCAGGCCATCGCAAGGCCTGGCTTTTACTCTGGGGCAAGTGACGTCTCCTGGTTTACCTTCTAAAAGGCTCACTTAAAGAGGGGCAGGGGGGAAACCTGTGAGGAGGCTGTTGCCAAATCGAGGTGAGAGGAGGGCGCTGGGACCAGGGCTGGGGGCGTGAGCTGAGCGAAGGGGTCGGATCTGGGTGTGTAGTGAAGGCCGAGCCAACGAGACTCCCCGGTGGGGAGGACACGGGCTGGGAGAGGGCAGGAGGGCTCGAGGTGACTCCCGGGCTCTCGGCCTGAGCAACTGAGTGGCTGTTGGCTTGAGTCACCGCCACTGGGCTGTGTGAGGCTGTAGGCGGAGCAGGACTGGGGGAAGATCGAGAGACCAGCTTTGGACCTGTGGGGTGGAAAGGCCTCCTAGACATCGAGGGGAGATGTGGAGAGAGAGTTGGGTTTCTGGGCTTCGTGCTGGGGACAGAGGTCTGGGCTGGCATTGCTGGCATGTAAGTGGATGCAAAGTCACAGCCTGGGTGGTCCCCAGGGCTGAGCCCCAGGGCCCTGAGAAGGAGGAGCGGTGGTTGGAAGAGAACCCGGAGCGCTGTGCTGGTGCAGGCCGGGTGAGACAAGAACGGGGGTCTTAGACGAGGACTTAGCAACGTGGAGGCCATCTGCAGCCGTGTGGGGGCCTGGCTGGGGTGATTCCCGGGTCTGGGCAATCTACCTTTCTCCCCTGTGGTAGGCTGAATAACAGCCCCCAAGCTATCAGGTCCTAATCCCCGGAACCTCCAAACATTGTGACCTTATGTGCAAAAATGGTCTTTGCAGATGTGCTTAAGGATTTTGAGATGGGAAAATTATCTGGGAATTTATGAGCCCTAAATACAATCACAGCTGTCCTTATAAGAGAGAGGCAGGACAAGACTTGACACAGAGAGGTGGCAGTGTGACCCGGGGGTAGACACTGGAATGATCCTGCTACAAGTTACAGAATGCCGGTGACTAACACATCCTCTCTGACATTAGGCACATTAACCTCCATGCAGTTTTCAATTGCAACATCTTCTCTCAAGCTTCCAAGCCTTCGCTGATCTGCCCCAAGACCCTCCTTGATGACCAATTTAAAAGTGCAACTGCCTCTGCACCCCCACATTTCTGACTCCTCTTCCCTTCCTTGTTTTGTTCCACCGTACTTATCACTGCCGGTGTATTTAACGTATTCGTTCACTGTCTGTTGTCCCCAATTAGAGTTCAATTCCACAGGGACAGGGAATGCAGTCTGTTTTATTTGCAGTTGTGTCTCTACCAGTGTGCATAAAATGACATATAATAAGGACGCCATAAATCCTTGCTGAATGAATGAATGAGTGAGCATGTGAATGAGTGAGCACAGGAGACTCAGAAAGAGAGGCCACTGATATAGGAGGAAAACCAGGAGCACACGCTGTCTCTGAGGCCAAGAGAATTGTTTCTTAACAATATATAATCTTCCGAGTCACCCACTATATAAACGAGTTAAGTCTAGTGTTAACGACAATGTGATTTTATTGTATAAAACTTCTAAGACTTGATCATTGGTACAGGCTCTCTGCGAACCACCATATTTATTTAACAAAGTACGCCATTCTGCTACCTTCACCAAATGCTAATGTTTAGGGGGGACTCCATAGGTGCCAAGCCCTGTGCTCCATGCTTTGTGCTGTGATTTTGCACCAACGTTTCCCTGGAGAGGAGGCAGGTCCAGAGCGCAGGCCCTCCCCTTCCCCATCCAGTTCCCAGGAAGCAGCTATTAATAGAATGAAAGGCTTGATGTGTGTCCCGGTATATCTATCTAAGGAGACATGGGACTATGCAATTTTTAAAGTAATACTGCGCTAATCCTATTATTCTGCAACTGTTCCCCCAGTGATCCATGGACACCTTTCCATGCCACTATTAAAGACGTGTGTCATTCCCCCATCACTTAAGGAAAATACAAAGTGAGGAATGAGAGACCATCTCATCCCCCCCTGGGGTAACTATAGAGACCAGTCCATTGCGCACCCTTGCTGACTTGTCTGATCTTCGTCCCGTTGGTGTGTCTGTAGATAAACATACAGATACATACACAGGGCACGAGCCGGGCAGGGGGAGAGACACACACCTTGTCACAGAGCGGCAGCCTCCCCTGCAGAAGTCCAAGCAGGTCTGGGGTCACCATGGAGGTTGTGGTGGGGAAATGGAGTCCTTTCTACCCAAGAGGGGCGGGCGGAGCTGGGGACAGGGTGTTAATAGTCCTCCCTCGCAACACACAGGGATTCTTTATTTTTAGCAGGCAGCGGCGCTGGGCTTGAATACCAGCCTGCGCCTTCCTTCCCTCATTCATCAGCCGGTCTTGGAGCACTTTCCACGTGGAAATGTACAGGGTGGCCCTGTTCTGAGCCGTGCTCGATGGAATTCCACAGGACGGCCGGGCGCAGTGGCTCAGCCTGTGATCCTAGCACTCTGGGAGGCTGAGGCAGCCTGGGATGCCCCGGGGAGAGCAGCCTGGCCGGTGAGCAGAAGGGGCCCGGGGTGAAGGGTGATTCTGCGGGTGCCGCTAGCTTCGCTCTCTGATCCTGGCTCCCAGCGTCTCAGGCCACAGCTATGGCACCTGGAAATTGGGTGGGTGGACTTAGATCAGGACTTACAAAAGCAAATGCCTACAGGGAACCCAGGAGACAAACGAGTAGACCTGGCCACACGGGTCTGACATTTCGTGGCTGGCAGGGCCTGTGGCACCGAGTGAAAGATGGGGCATGCCAGGCCCGGCACTAGCGAGAGGATGCCCCGGTTGGAGGAGCAGCCTCCACTCATGCCGGGAGCTAGATCCCAGGGGGAAGGGAGAGGAAGGCAGGCCTGGTATCGCCAGCGTTTCTTAGGAGAAAGTGAAAATTCAGGTTTCCATGTCAATGGTGTCTTGCTGTGAAAGGCTGCCTGTCGGTGCGGTTTGGGTGACATCCGTAAGGCCTCCTGGCACTTGCAACTCTTGTCATCCTCCAGATCAAAGATTCCTAACCTTTCTGAGCCACGAACCTCTTCTCTGAGCAAATCTTTTAAGTGCATAAAATAAAATATATTAGATTCCAGAGGATTCCAATTATATTGAAACACGGTTATCAAAATATTTTTTAAGCACCATACTTTTGATATAGTAATAAATGTACTTCTTTATTAATGCACTAAATAACCAGAGCTAGGAACAAGTCTAATTAGTATCATAATTTTGCAGTGGAGATGAGTGCAAAGGATCTTTCGAGAGAGTAGCAATGAGTGCCATGTGATAGGAAAATATCTGCGATTTCTCTTGGTGACAAAGTCAAGGACACTGCTAATACGACTGTGGTTTGTTGTTGACATTCGCAAGGGAAGGAAATGCTAAATTTCAGTTAGACGTTAGCGAAGAGACAGATGTCATTTTTTTTTCCGTATCCAAGTCTACCAACCCCCTCCGTTAAGGTCCTTGTCGTTGATGGGGTGAGGGGTGAGCAGGGAAAGGCTTGGACCCTAGGGCTTTTCAGCATAGAGAGGTGCTCGTGGCCAGTGTTCCCATCCCAGCTAAAATGGAGGGTGGGGGGAGGAAGGGACCCCCCTCCACTGCTGCCCAGCACGGGCCTCCGAAGCAGCAGGCCAACCTGAGAATGGAGGAGGGCCTGCCCCCTCCTCCCTGCAGCCCTGGTGAGTCACAAAACGTCCTTTCTCAGGAAGACCAAATATAAACAGTTCGGGATTATCTTGAGAACAAGATGTTTGTTTACTTTTTTAAATTGCAGACATGGCAAGCGCTGAGGCCTTTGATGGCAATTAATAATCATTTAGGTCCATCTCTCCCGGGGCAAAGCTGCATCTATCTCCACGTTAGGGACAAAGACCAATCTTGTCCTTGTTTTGTGTAGAGGTAACGTTGCGTTGTTTGTTTCTTCTTAATCATAGATCGATTTTATTGCTTTTATCCCCCCGGATTAGTCAAGCAGTACATGCGCATTGTAAAAATTTCAAGCACTACGGCAAGTGAAATTTCCCCCATTTTAACTCATTCCCAGAGAAAACCACTCATAATGGATTAGAAGACATCATGCTGTGCTCTGTGTCCCTGTGCATGTAGTCACACACATTACCATTCATATGATTCTTTCTTTCCAAATGGCATTCTATGAAAATTGTTCTACAACTTGTACTTTTCACCTAAGATGTCATAAATATTATTTGCCTATGTGTCTGTCTCCTCAACTAGAATTTGAGTTTGGGAAGGGAAAATACTGTGCTTTAGTAATCTTTATAAATCTAATACACCTTGCCTAATAATTTATACATAATAGGATTCAATAAATATTTGCTGAGCTAAGGATCAAATGAATGAATACATGAACTTATTTTTCAAAAATAAATTTGTATGGCCATTGAACAATACTTTATTGTTTCAGGGTAGCTGAGAACTAAGTTGTAGGGACATGATTAATTTTTTGATCACCGCTAATGGGTACGTGGGTAGTTTTCAATTTTTCAAACTTACACCCATTCTGCACCAAACATCCTTCTAACATATATATCTTTGTATACTTCTTTATGTATTTTTTAGACTCAAAGAAAGGCTTACTTGATAAATATTGCCAAGTTGCCCTTTCAATAGATTGTACCAAATTATTAATACAACCTATCGTCACAGTATCTCTCTGTTCCCTCACTAACATTATTTTATTTATTTATTTAGCAGATTTGACTAGACTTTACTCGACAAAAATAAAACCTATCTTAAACACACCAAAGGTGCTTTGACAATTCTTTCTACTAACATTTCTGATAAGATTTTTGTTTTTTTGAATATTTTAAAAGATAATACATTTTGAAATAATTTTATGCTTGCAGAAAAGTTGCTAGAACACTACAGAAAACTACCATTTACCCCTTACTCAGATTCCCAAATATTCTCTCTGTCTCCCTCTCTCCCCACATTATTCCTTTGGTAAATCTTTGGGGGGCAAGCTGCAGACATGATATCCCATCATCTCTAAACACTGTTGTGTGCCTCTCACCAAACCAAGTCCGTTGCATAATCCCCATGCAGTCTTCCAAATCCAGACATCAACATGCGTACAAACACCACCCTCCAATCCAGGGACCCCATTCCATTGTCCCAACAATGTGTCTTTTCCCTCTGCCAGAGTCTTCTCCAAGACCATGCATTGCACCAGTTTCCTCCATGCCGGTGCAGTTCCTCCATTTTCTCCTGTGTTTTGAATCCTCAACAATTTTAAAGGGTCTGGGCCTTACGTTCTCTAGGATGGCTCTCAACCCGGGTCCATTTGTCCAGACTCGGGCCGTGCTTCCTGGGCAGGAAGACCACGGAGATGATGCTGTGTTGTCAACGCATCATCTCGGGGGACACAGGATGGCAGCCCATCCCCTGCAGGTGTGAACCCTGATCACCTGCTCAGCTTTTTCCCCACCTTAACCTCACCCTTCTTACATTTCATGTCCCTTTTGTAATCAATCAGCATGTCGTGGAGAGGCTTTCTGAGATGATGCCAGTCTTCTGTTCCTTGTTAAATCACCTCCAATGGATGACTCCTCCTGAACCCACCACCTTTGTGATGGTTGCAAGATGGTGGCTTTCTATTCCCATTGTTCCTTCTACACTTGTCAGCTGGTATTCTATCATAAGAAAAATATTTTTCTTCTCCTTTATGCACATGTATATGTATTTGTAGCAATGGCAGCTGATGGTTTCCTGTTTTATAATCCATTTCTGTCATTACCTATTTTGATGCTCCATGTCTCCTAGATTTGGCTAGTGGCAGCCCCTCCAAGAACACAGTGGCTCTTGAGTCCTTTGATATATGACTCCATCATTCACTGAGCATTTCCTTACTTTCTGGCAGGTGTGTAATACCTGATAGATAGAACACTGGAGTCTCCCTAACTTCCTCCCCTGTTTACTCTGTATCCCTTCTGATCCTTGGTTTAAAGTCTGCTCTTCTGTGGCCTGGAAGGCAGGGGAGGAGATGCTGGGGCCATGGGCAATGGTAATAAGAGAAACTTTTATGACTTTCTCTATGTAGCACATGGCTTCAAGCCCAGCAGGGGAGTCACTATGCCTGGCTGGGGCACATCCAATCGGAGGTGGAGGGGAGGAGGGATACTTTTGGTTTCAGGTGGTCCCCAGCTCCAGAGAGAGAGATCATCCTTTGAGGACATGTCTTTGCCATAAGAATGATCAGTTTCAGGCCATCAGTGCAGCCAAGCTCTTCTGCCTTTTTGTGCGATTGAATTCTAGGGATTCCGTCTCCTCTTTGTGTTCACGGTGAGGGGGAGAGACCAAGTGGGTTATTCTTTCCACTCCACACCTCTCCTCTGGGCCACCTCTCCCATGGGAGACTGTTTCCACTCTCCATTCTGTAAACTCTTGGTTTGTTGTCAGTGTTGTTCTGGTGTTTATCTCCTTGGAAAGGTTCTGCATCCCTCTCAGCTAGAGGCAGCTGTCATGGGTTTGTCTGGGTCCGTCCAACTTGCTACTTTCTGGGGTGAGGGAGGGTCTTCTAGACCAGTGATACTCATCTAGGGGCAATTTTGTCCCTCTGCCTCCAGGGGACATTTGACAAAGTCTGGAGGCATCTTTGGTTGGTACAGCTTGGAAGGGGGGTGCTGCTGGCATCTGGCAAGTAGAGGCCAGAGATGCTGCTAAATATCCCACACTGCACAGGAGAGCCCCTGACAACATGGAATTATTTGGTCCAAAGTGTCATAGTGCAAGGTGGAGAAACCATTTTACACCGACATTTTCCTGGGCCTTTCTCTTGGGCTGTGCATGCTCCCTGTCTCCATCACACCAAACGGGGCGATTTCACGAGGTTCTTCTGAATTTCATTCGACATTTCACCATAGTAGAGAGGACCTACATATCCATTCTCAGAGTCTCCTTCCAATTTGGTTGAAACTTTACTTTTTCAGGAAGACATTTTTCGAAATTTGATCCATGTCGTTGGGCCTTGTCTTTGTGCTTCTATAACAAAATACCCAAGGCGGGGTAATTTATAAAGAACAAAAATTTATTTCTTACAGTTCTGGAGGCTGGGAAGTCCAAGATCAAGGTGTGAGTATTCGGCGTCTGGTGAGGTCTACTTGCTGCGTTCTCACATGGCAAAAGGGACGAAAAAGACAAAGGAGATGATAGCTGTGAATACACGGGGCAAGAAAAAAAAAAAGGCATAGTTAGTGCCCTCAAGCCCTTACAAGAGCACTAATCCTGCTGGTTGGTGACGGGGCCCCCATGACCTAATCATCTCCTGAAGACCTCACCTCTGAATACCATCACCTTGGGGGTTCAGTTCCAACATGTAAATTCTGGGACACATACACACAAACCATAGCAGGCCCCACCCCTAGCTTCCCAACTGCTATTCTTGGTCATTTAAAATTTATTTTTATTTATTGTTATCATTCTATTCAATTTGGGGAGAGGGACATTTAGTAAGCCTGCACTGACTTGACCATCTTTCCTTGGATGTTTCAGATAATGTTAAAGAAAACCTCACAAAATAATTTAGTCATTCAATTTCATATTTCAAAAGTGGCTGTAATTACTATTTGGGGCACATTTTCAAATCACTCTTTCCTGTGCATTATCTCATTTAATCCTCGGGCAGCCTATTGAAGTAGGTATTATTATGCCCACTTTACAGTGGCTTTCAGTCATCCGCGGCTGGTGAGTTGATGTGGATTAGATCTATTCGACTCTAAATTTTGTGTCTTTTCCACTACACTGCACTCCTTTTCAGCAAATGAAATAATAGCCTCCTTGTTGCATGCTGGCGAGTGTGTTTGTCAGAGAAATTGGATTTTGCAAGACATTGTTCACCGTATCTACTCTACCAAAGGGCACATTTAATTGAACTTAATTGGAACAACTACCCAACGTTTTAAAATTTTACTATTATTTTTTCTATCTCACTCTTAAGCAACTGCAAAAACTCACCATCATTAAAAGCAGGTGTAAGTGCAATTATATATGAATGTGGTTTTCTTCTCTGCCTGTTGAAAATGGGAGAAATCTAACAAAAGCATTGGCTCAGCATGGGCTGGAAGTTTTTAGCCTATACCTTTTTTCTGCTCCACTCTGGGTTGGACCACTTCATTCAGGTTATGCAGAGGTTGTGCTGATCCTTGTCTCAGCCGTGTGACCAGAACCAGTTACTCAACACCTCTGGGCTTCATCTCTCTCTGCTGGGATGGAAGCATGGGGTCATATTATTCTGCTTGCCTTTAAGTTTTCAGATTTCATTAAATCCAAATCTAGGAATTGGCCCCAGACCATAGCTCCAGCCTGGGCTTTGCTATATTGCTGTGTGGCCCTGGGCAAGTTCCTTCTTTTCTTTGGGCTTCAGTTTACTCACCTGTAAAATAACCTTGTTAGGTAAGCTCAGTGGTTTTCAAACTGTGTTCCAAGGAACACCAGGAACTGTGGAAGAGGAAACAGAAAGACCAAGCTCCTGGTTTATAGGGTTGAGCTCTGGGTAAGGTTACACTTGCAAAAAGTGTTTGTTAACAAACAAAAAAATTGTTCTGAGATATTCCTTCCCATATAGCCTCTCCCTGAAGGAGGCTCACCCAGGTGAACATTATTAGAAACTAAAACTTCCTCCCTTAAACACCATTTTGGTTTGATATTGAATGGAAATTGTTTTAAACGAGTCATCTTGCCTTACTTAATGTAAGGCACTGAACACTAATGTTTTATTGATGTTAAGATCACAGTTGGTCATGTGACCCAGTGATGTCTTGAGCACCTGACGGGAAAACCCTCAGGCGCTGGGACTGGCCGCTAGCCGCCTCCCCGAGGCTCCCCATCCCCGCGGGCCGGTGCTGCGGGGCCAGCTGGAGGCCGCGGGCGGGTGGGTGCGCGCTGCTGGGGCCGGGCCTCGTGTGCCGGTCAGGGCGCGTTTGATGCTCAGCCGTGCTCCTGTCCTCCGGCCACGCTGCTCGCGTGATCCTGATTGGGTACTTTTTGAATTCCACTGTTGCTGATTGGATGTTAAAACTTGTTGCTGATTGGATGTTAAAGCTTATTGCTGATTGGATGTTATAGCTTGTTCCTGATTGGATGTTATAGTTTGTTGCTGATTGGATGTTAAAGCTTGTTGCTGATTGGACGCTTTTTGAGTCCTACCAAAGGTATAAAAACTGGAGGAGAACAAGGGGGGGGGGTGTGTCGGAAGATCAGAAGTTGGCTGAGTCTGCTGACGGAATAAAGACTGTTCTGCAACTCTCAGTCTTGCCGCTCGGTTATTTCCCTGGTCAAGAGCTGTTTTTACACTTGCTGTTATTTCTCTGGTCAAGAGCTGTTACACTTGCTGTTAACGCTTGCCGGAACACATGGGCAGCTGGGAATGGCTGTCAGCCCCTTCGATGACTGTCCCCATGTGAGTGGCCCTTTGGTTGTTATCTTGCTTTCTATGATTTCCTCTCCCCCCATGGCTGCCAGGCTGTCTGATGGCCTTAATCCTTTTTGCACTGAGGGGTCATCCCAGACTCTGAGAAGAAAGTCTCACCACAATGAGGCTCATTTTTAGGGGGGTCCTCAACTTTCTAGCCTACCCCTCTCTCCTGGAGTCTAGGACTAGAAACCTGGTTGTCTCAGAACTCCTTTACTGGTCGGTCTAAAGGTACCTCGGCTCTCACACCTTCCCCCGACTCCCCCAGGCAGCCCCTTTCCTGCGGAGGCTCCTCCTCTCTGTGCCCGACGCCCAAGGCAGAAACCCGAGACTTATTCTGGATCCTTCTATCTTCCTCAGCTTCACCATCCAGTCAGTCACCCTGGCTCGTCCTGGTTCTGTCCCCAAAACAGGTTGATAACTTTAAGCACATCCCCTCATCTCTCTGGGCCTCAGTTTCCTAGGGAAGGAAGAAAAAGCAGGGACGGAAAGATAAAGGGAAGGAAACGTGTCCTGGGTTCCCTCTCTGTGCTGCAGGCGTCGTTGGGTGAGGAACCTGCGTGGACAGACAGGGACAAACCCGGCCTTGCCACGCTCAGCGTGTGTTCTTGGCAAAATAACACACCCGCTTCTGAGCTTGTTCCTCGTCTCTAGAATGGGGGTGATAATCTGTGTTCTGAGGACAGAATGAGACCGTGGGCCTGACAGGCAGTAAGTGTTGGGTAGCTTTTAGCCAGCCTGCCTGGCCCCCCTTCCTTCCTCCTTCCGTCCTAGCCTCTGTTCAACTGTATTTTTCCATCCGGGCCACCAGCCTCCCCCGCAAGCAAGCGCATCATTTGGGAGTCTAGGCTGTGAGATGTGGTTGGCAGCTGCAAACACATCGGCTCCTCCAGTTTCCATCGCTGGCCTACAAATGTCACGTTCATTCAAATAGCAATTTCAGGGCAGACTTCTTTTCTGATTTGTTGGTGCTTCTGAAAAATTAAACGGAGAGAACATTGAGGTGCCAAGAACACGATGAACTCATTGCAGAAGCAGAGTCAGCTCTTCCCCCACCCTCCAAAGCTCTAAAAGTAGACTCAGCAAACCCTGAGTCCAGCTCACTCTGACCCCCAAAACGAAGGGTGTCCCCTTTGCCAAGAGGTCCAGGGGCAGCCTGAAGGCCCTGGTTTGGGGACAGACCCTCAAGACTGACCCAGAGTCTGTGGCATCTCTCCCACTTTCCACCCCTCCCCACCAGACAACATCTCACTCAATTGTTCCCTCATTTAGAATCAGCTTCATTGGGCTGTAATTTACCTATGATAAAATGCACCCACTTAAAGTGTCCAATTCAGTAAGCTTTGACAGATGCCCATATTCATACAACGACAACTAGCACTACAATCAAGACATAGAACATTCCCATCATCCCACTAATTTTTAAAATTCAGAAATACAACAACCATCCGGAAAAGAACAGAGATTAATATTAACATCACACGATAACGCTTACAAGTCTCCCACTGAGGTTTAGCAAATGTTACTGTTTTGCCTTATTTGTTTTGGTTTGTCCTTGTTTCTTATTCTCTCCCCCTGCATGCACCCTCTCTGACAACAAAATAAAATAAAATAAAATTCTTTTAAAGAAATGAAACATTCCAGGTACAAGTTGGAGCCTTCCTCGTCCCAACCCTCAAAGCTCACCACTGTCGCTACTCACGTTTTAAAACTTTTCCTGCATTGTGTATGAGCACGGATAGTATTTGGTGCTCTTAGGTAGGCCTTTGCAATGATACATAGTGTATGTGTCCTTTTAAAACTTACTTTTATTCCACATACACTTCAAAGATTTTATTTTTTACCTTTTCACAGGCAGATCTAGTTTGTTTGCCTTAATATAATAATCTAGTGTAAGAACATTTTAAAACTTGCTTATCCAATCCCCTACCGATAGGCATGTAGGTTGTTTCCCCTTTTCCTCCCTAATAATATCAGTGCTGCAGTGACTATCCTAAACCCACATATGACAATGACTCCGGGGTATTTACCTGAAGGTGGAGTTGCTGGTCATAAAGCCACAGGGCGTGCACGTCTCAGGCTTCATTAGATACTGCCAAATTGCTCTCCAAGGTGAGAGTATCCTGTTTCCCCACCTCCTCAGTAGCATTTGGTACTGTTAGATTTTTTTCCCAATCTGACACTTATGAAATAGTCCGTCAGTTGCTTTAATTTGCATTTCCCTGGTCACTAGTGAAACAGCATATTTTTAAAATATAGGGCTTTAGAATTTCTTCTGTGAATGCCTGTTGATATTTTAGTCTTGTTTTCTCTTCTTTTAAACTGGATTACAGGAATTCTTTATATATTATAGATATTAATCCATTGTCAGTTATATGTGTTGCAAATATTTTCTCCCCGCCTATAGTCTGTCTCTTAAGTTTGGTGTTGGCACTTTTCGGTCTCAGACATTTTAAGTTTTAATGCAATCAGATTTTCCTCTGTGGTTTATGCTTTACGTATGTTGTTTAAGAAATTGTTCTTGGCCGGGCGTGGTGGCTCACACCTGTAATCCTAGCATTCTGGGAGGCCGAGGC
>VBSM01001118.1:40515693-40529908 GCA_008086735.1 Cheirogaleus medius
GAGTAGCTGGGACTACAGGCATGCGCCACCATGCCTGGCTAATTTTTCTATATACTTTTAGTTGTCCAACTAATTTCTTTCTATTTTTAGTAGAGATGGGTCTCACTCTTGTTCAGGCTGGTCTCGAACTCCTGAGCTCAAACGATCCACCCGCCTCGGCCTCCCAGAGTGCTAGGATTACAGGCCTGAGCCACCACAATCGGCCAGGCATTTGTGTTTTAAGGCAACGTGAGAACGCTTGGATTTAAGATGGAAAACCACAGATGACAGGTTTCTCGGACAACTTCACTGCACTGCCTTTCAGGAAGGTCAGAGACACCCAGGGTGTGAATTTCCTCCTAAATTTACTGAGCCTGCTGTGGGCCAGGCACCTGCCGTGCAAGGTGCTGTGGATACAGTGCCCGCTGTCCCCTGCATTTATTAATTTAAAACAAGGCCCAAACGCAGGGTCGCACAGTGTCCAAGATGAAACAACCTTTGGACCCACACAGCCTGTTTCAAAGCAGCTGGAATCTGTTGCCTTTTTGGCATTTGATTTTTGGTGCTAGGACAAAAAAAGGGGGGGAGGGGGCGTGGTGGTGGCGGTGAGGTCATAAATGCTGCTATTTAATCCGAGGTACTTTGTAAGAGCCCTATTGAATTTTTGATGGGAAAAATGTTTTTGCCTGAGCCCAGCTTCAGGACAAAGGGAAATGTAACAAACACAGAGCAGAGTCGACAGTGTTTAAAAATATGTTAAAAGATCTTACACTTTGTAACAGAGCTGCTGAGCTATAATGCAAGAATTCTGACACAGCAGGGTGAGCCTGGCCAAGCCCGGCCACCTGGGGCTGGAGAATAAAAGATCCCCCCTTCAAGTCGTCATTGAAAAAAATTGCCCAGCCCGATGGCCACAGACCACTCTCTCAGTGCTTGGGAACAAAATTGTGATGTGACATGCTAAATGCTGTTCTACTGGAATAACACAAAAATCTCAGGAGTGTTCTGAGAAATCAATTTAGGTTTAAGGGATTAGATGAACCAGCACAGGGGTAGGAAA
Source organism: Cheirogaleus medius (assembly GCA_008086735.1). Lineage (NCBI taxonomy): Eukaryota > Metazoa > Chordata > Mammalia > Primates > Cheirogaleidae > Cheirogaleus > Cheirogaleus medius. The sequence continues at coordinate 40,516,733 of VBSM01001118.1, forward strand.
CCGATGCCCTGGGTTCCAGTCCTGACTTCACTGGAGTGACCTTGCCCAGGGCGCTCTCTCTGAACCTGCTTGCTCAGCTGCCAAAGAGAAATAATGAGCTAAGGAGCGCATCTCCAAAACTAAGCGAGGATCAAATGGAGCAATTGGGATGAGCTGGTCACTCATGCCTTGCACCTCTCTCTCCTGGCACACGGCTCACCTCCATGTTCCAGTTAGAATCTCAGGACTAAGAACTGAATTCAGGGCCAAATGGTGGCAGCTCAACCTGGGCCACTGCCACAATTTGTGCCCTGAGGCCCCACCTTCCTTATATTTCTGTCACCTCCTATGTCAGTGCACCAAAAATCCATGCTGTCCCTTCTGTGGTGTCAAATTGTTTTGAGGAGGCATCTTTCCAGTCTAGGACTACCTTTCCCAGCCTGCCTTGCATCTAGGGTTAGCCACGTGACTAATTCTCATCAAGGGAAGGTGAGTAGAAATGATGTGTCACTTCCGGGCTGGGGCTTATATGAAGCAGATGAGCTCGGGGGGGATGGTGGAGCCCATGATAGAGGATGCCTGGATCCCTGAGTCACCACGTGGAGGAAAGCTGTCAGCCAATGGTGGACAACGATCTGGAGAAACTACTAGATTGGACTCTTCAGTGGGCAGGAAATAGATTTCTATTTTGATGTTAAGCCACTAAAATTCAGGGGTTATTTGTTACAGCAGCTCATGTCACCCTAACAGATTCACGCTGTCCGCATGCTCACCCCCCACCCCGGTACAAGCTCCCCTGCTTTCTTCCCTTTCAAACCTCTCAGACATTCACAGATGACATCCACACAGATCCAGGGGAACTGGATCACTGACATTATCAATTCAGTCATTGATTGAACAAATATTTCTAGCTCACTATGTGCAGAGAATAAGGCTAGGCATTCCAGACACAACGCAGACCCCACCCCTACCCTTCCTGGAGGAGATCATGGTCAGGTTGTGCCCTCAAGTCCAGCTGCTGGCCTGAGGCATGAGACCCTCATTCTCCTGGGCACCTAGCCCACCCTCTAGTCTCCTGGTCCTGGACTGTCCTTTCTCCAGAGATCAGCCCATCCTCACTGCAAAGGACACACTCTAGAGATTTTCTCCCCCTTAGGACTGCCACTCCCCCATCTTTAATTAGCAAATCCAACTTGCAGACCTCGCCATACCATCCTGAGCCCTCTCACCTCTCCAGCTGCCACCCCATGGAGCCCTCCCAAACCGGAATCTCCTCCCTGTTTCATAATCTGTCTCCCTCCTCCTTTCCTTTCTCTCTCAATCTAGAATTGACTGAGGCTGAGGGTTTCCACTGCTCCTTTGCAAATGCCTTCACCCCCCCGGTACAGAGGCTGGAGCACCCAGTGGACTGCAGGCTGTGTGTTCAGATACCCCTGGCAGCCTAAGGGGCTCCTAATGGTCCTTTAAGTCCTGCTCATGTATCCTGACTCTTTTGCCTGGCCTGCCTTTGAACTTGGCCCCCCACCCTCACCACACACACCGCCTGAAGCTTGCACGGAGGACACTGCTGCCCACCCCTGGGAACAGACACAAGAAAAAGGGCTATAGGAGCCTAAAATGGGCCTAACGTGACAGGTGGGGGGTGGGGGTGGAAGCCCATGGCTCTGGGCGTGGAAGGAGGGTGGTGGGCTGCAGCTAAGGCCTGGGGCTGTTCCTCACCTACCTGTGACCTTATAGAGCCCAGGCCTGGACTTCCTGGCCTTGCTCTCAGGGGACCAGCTCAGAGAGTCTGGGCAAGGCACTGGCCCTCTCTGGGCTTCAACTTTGAGGGAAGAGAAACGTCCAAGGCTGAATGAAACATGAGCCCCCAGATCTCATCTCAGTGCATGGGTGCGTGGGAGGGAGCCTGTCCTTAGCACAAGACCCTTGCTCTTGGGTGCAGAGGCCACTACAGAGCCAGGGGCATCCAGGACCTCTTTCCAGGCCAGGGTGCTTGCTAAAATTTGAAAACCCCTCTGCTCACCTACCACTGGTAGAGTTGCCATTTTAATAACGGAGTTTAGGAGATTCAATTAAGATTGGGAGCCTCATTCCTCTTCCAGGGAGGACTCACAATTGGTGTTTTTCTTTGCAAGAGCATGAGTGGGGCCCTTTGCAGGGGTTTTTGTACAGCAAGCAGCACAGAGAGAAAAAGAAAAAAAAAAACCACTTTGGTGCAAAGATGGCAATAATAGGAGATTTCTTTCCTGGTCTCCCCATGGAAGGTTGTCAACAGTACCGGCATAATCAGGCCAGCGGCTGGCCTGCTCAGAGAGGGGGACGTGTGCTCCTTTGTTAGGATGGGCTGAATGGGATGTCCCTGCACCCAGACCTGGCCTCCCAGCTAACAAAGGGCCCCTTTGTCACCCTGGGCAAAGAGTGCTGCCGAGGTTGCCACAGCAACTCGGGGACACAGACTTAACGTGCAAGTGACATTTCAGATGGTAAGCGAGCATTCAAAAACTCAAATTTCTTTATGTAGAGTGGTTTCCTTCTCTGGGTATTTTAAAGGAACTATATAGCAAAACAAAAGAAAAAATAAATAAGCCAATAATAAAAACATAGGCAAGCCAACAAAGAGATAACTGCAATTCAGCATGCTGGTTGCTCCTCTCTCGATGGAAAAGTTGGGTGAAAAGCCTTGTTGAGGGCATCACTGGGGGCCCTGGGTAGGCTGGAGGGGGTGGTTCTTATCCAAAAGGCAATCAGACATCATTAAAGAAAGTTTGGGGGAAAACGTCATCTAGGATTTCAGTCACTGGACATAGGACACTTTTTCCTTGTCCCTGTCTCTGCGTTCACCAAACATTGCTGGATGATCCACTGCATGCCGGGCCGAGAGCTGGTTCTTGCTGTCCCAGGTGTATGGCAGGGTGGGGTCCCGGGTAAATGTTGCCTCTGTGCAGCTCTGCACAGCCTTTAGCTGAGGTCCAGGCAGACGCCCATCCATAGGCGGGAGTAACAAATGCCTCGTGGGCAAAGGAGGTGAGCAGAGGATAGTGGAATCTGGACTTGTTGCCAAGCCAGCTTTGGCACTTTGTTGCTATTTGCTGGAGGAAAGGAGGGAGAAAGGGAGGAAAGGAAGGAAAACCAGGAGGAAGGACTATTTCTGCATTCTTTCAAAGGGAAAGCAAAGTAAATAGCAGGTGCAGGCACAAATATGTTTATACAATTGCCACCATGACATACACGATATTTCTCCTCCACACTTTGTTATGACAGTTTCATGAACAATGTTGAAAGCATATTACAGTGAACGCCTGTATATCCACCACCTGGATTCCACCATTAGCGTTTTACTCTCCTGGCTTTATCTCGTATTTATCCATCTAGCAAGTTCTCTGTCCATCAAGCCATCATCTTTTTGGGGCACATTTCAAATTGCAAATATCCTTTCACTTCCCCTAAAATACATCAGCATGCATATCATCAGTTAGAGTCCAATATTTGTTTGCATTTTTTCAATTGTGAAATTTATACACAGCGAGATGTACAGATCTTAAATGTACATTTGCTGAGTTTTGACAAATGTGTCTGCCTGCGTAACCCAAACATTCATCAACATATAGAACATGAAGGTCACCCCAGAAAGTTTTCTCGTGCTCTTCCCAGTCAATTCCCCCTCTCGACATTTTAGGTCCAGTGTTCTCTAGGGCAAGTTACCTAACCTCTCTGAGCTTCGCTTTCCTGACCTCTAAGCTGGGATGGTGACATTAGCAACAGCCTCACAGGTTTGTTGGGGGGATTACATGAGATGATATATTCCAAACGCTTAGTACATAGTAAGTGCTCAATAAATATATTGTCTTGAGGGAGGCCACAGCTGAATGGTTGCTGTCAGCACTCCAGGACTTTGTAACCCTTTTTCTTTCTCGTGGCCATGAACTAAACTACTGTCTCTGTCCATTTCGAGCCATTGAAAGCCCCACTTCTCTGAATGTTTTTGGACCAGGAAACTTAGGCTTCTATAGAATGGTTGCCCAAAGGCCAGAGGTCACCTTGGAAGGGAGTGACCAGAGAGTTGTACAGTCTTTATTTTTAGGTTCTTGTCCTGATATGCCCCTTAAAGTGGGCCTGTTTACAAAGCCACCAACAATTAGAGAGTGGTGGTTACCATAGGGGCTTTGCCAAATGTCTTCTGCAAGATAGAAGTAGCAGCCATCTCCTATCTTTAGTCTCCTTTTCCCAAGCCTGTACATCATTGAAGCCATTGCAGGTGATAGAGAACATGGAGCCAAGGGGACGCTGGGACCAAAGTGGAGTATCGTTATCCTTAGAAGCGGGAAACATTAATAGACATTCTCTTGTGGAAATGAACGAGACTTAAGATCACAGATTCCTGAGTCTAGGAATCCCACTCCTGCTCAGAGCTGAGCCAACTGAAGATGGGACCAAGGGCAGGACGAAGAGACACTCATTTCCTTCACCTGCCTAACTCCTACTCATCCTACAGTGCCCAGCTCAGCATCACCTTCCTTATTGAGAAGTACTCCTTCATATTCCCATTCCACTTTCCACTGACCTCTATTATGTTTATCACACTGTATTTAATTGACTATTTACCTATCTGTCTCCCCAATTAAGCTGTAAGCACAAATTTTATCTCAATCATAGTTGAATCTCCAGTCCCTGGCATGTGCTCAAAAATATTTTTCATATATTAATTTAACCAACATTTTGCAAAACACTTTCTAAGTGCCAGATACTTAACACATATTATCCATGTTTTTAAAAATGTTAATCCTTTTGCTACAGAAAATATGGAGATAAGAGGATATAGAGAATGGAAATATAGAATAAAAATAGTCTAATGACACAGATAAACTTTAATTATGATTGATTAGGAAAATAAGAGAAAAAGCATAGATAATAGATGCAGTAGAGTTTTAAACATTGTAAGATAATACTAAAAACACATTTGCATCAATATATTTGAAAAGTTAGGAGAAATGAACAACTTTCTAAAAAAGTATAACTTACTATTTACTGAAGAAAAATATGATATAATGATCCAATTATAATTTATGAAATTGAATAAGTTATCAAAATTCTTCTTCCCTACTCATTAGGCAAAAGCAGTGTACCCTGGATACATAAAGCTTGGCAACAACACTACAAAAGAATTTCAGACCAATTTTACTTATTAAGATAGATGCAAAAAAATCCTAAGTGAAATAACTGAACATAGGATTTACCCATATATTAAAAAAATTATGACCAGATACAAGTCCCACCAATTATCCTAGGAATTCAAGGATGGTTCAACATGAATAATATCTATAAATATAATACACAATATTAATAAGTTAGAAGGTAAAACATAGATGACTACTTCAATAGATGCTAAAAATGCGCCATAAACTATAATTCATGTCAGAAAAAGAATCTCTTAGTAGACTAAAAATAAATAGAAATTTTGTTAACTGATAAAGAGTATTGCCAAAAGCTTACAATAAGTATCTTACTTAATGGCTTCATGGTGAAATATAGAATATGTTATATTGGAGGTAAGGAACACAACAAGATGTCTGATATCTCCACTTCTATTTAACATTGGTTCTAGGGATGCTGGACAATGCAATAAGAAAAGACAAAGATAGAAGTAGTAAGATGATTGGAAAGGAAGAGTAGAATTAATCCCCCCTTTCAGATAACATGATCATCTATACACAAACAATCTATAGAAAAACTATTAGAAAAAATAAGAGAGTTTAAAAATGTTCCTGGATATAAAGTCAACATTCAGAACTTTAATAGTATTCCTATACATATATATATGTATATATATATATGAATTGAAAGAACTTTTTATCAAAAAATTCAATTCTCCCAAAGTCAACTGAATAATTAAATGTAATTTCAATCAAAACACTAACAGATTTTACACAGAGATGCAGTGAGGTCTGGTGGTTATGAGTGTGGGTTTAGTTGCAAATCCTGGCTACCACAGGCATGTGGCAGGTAAGTTACTTGGTCTCTCTGTGCGTCAGTTTCCTCGTTTGTAAAATAGGGATAATAGTAGTACCTACATCATGGGGTTGTTGTGAAGGTTAATAGAGGTAATAGATGTACAGTACTTTGCACAGTGCCTGGCATGCATCTGGCGCTCAGTGATGCTTAGCGGTTATTAGTGCTTTTATTTCTCTCTAGATAGCCACAAATGGTGATTTTTTTTCCTTTTCTTATTTCTTTTTTTGAGTTGCATTCGCTTACATTTAACTTTTCTGATTTCTCTCCCTATGTAGCACACTATTAATATACAGATATGGTCATGGCAGACAGAGGTAAGAAGACCTTGGGAATTCTCAGGGAATGTGTTTCAGATAGCTCACCCATTACAAGCTCTTTGTAGGACAGTCTGCACTATGTAATTTAACCTGACTGTGGTGTGTTGTTGTAGAAGGGGCATAGATTTCAGGTATGAATCCCTGGTTATAAGACTGAGGTTCAGGGACTTCACCTCTCTAAACCCCAGTTTCCTCATTTGTAAAAAGTGCTTTGATAATAGCACCCACCATGAAAGCTGGTTAGAGGACCTACGCCTTTCAAACCTGCACAAGGTGTGGGCTTACAGCAGGTTGTCCATGAACCTCAGCCCTCTCCCAGGGACTCTCCACCCTTCTTCCTTCCAGGCCGCAAACCACCTCCCCTCGCCATGACACTCCAAGGAGGGTGAAGTCTCCCAGATGGACCTTAGCACTATCCCTCTAGAAAGTTGGACGGGGGTCATGGTTCAGGGGTGAAACGTAAGGGAGAAGCCCCTTCCTTTTGTGAGGGGCCTTCAGAGCCATTGAGTAGGAAAGCATTTTTTAATACCAATGACTCACAATTTTAATGGTACTTGGGAATTTTAGAAGCATTTTGCCATCCATTTCCCTGCTGCTTCTCGTAAGTCCGTGGAGTAGGCATTGCCACTTGATTTTGCGGAAGTGGCACTAAGGCTCAAAGAGGTGCAGCGACTTGGCTAAGGTCAAACAGGAAATAAGCAGAGCTCAGGACATGAGTTCAGAGCCTTTAACCACCCATCTGGTGCTCTTCTTCTATGCAGCGGCCTGAGTGGATCACCTTGTGTCAAAGTCTCTGCCACACATGCATTGGTCCTTTGGATTTTTTGCCTGGCAGACATTTTGAGTGGAAGTTTTGGGCTTCCTTGGCCAGTTTTCAAAAATAATGGACAGGTTGGAGTGATACTTGCCAAAAAGTACAATGGCCAGGGCCTCAGGAATGCCAACTGCTGCCCTAGACGATAGCTACCCACCTTGGCCAAGTTCCTGAAGGAGATGGGTGTGTGGTGTGCATCTGACACATGCATCTCTGTTTAAGCACTTTCTCTGGTAGCCACAGCCCCATTCTGCCTGCCAGGATGAAGTGCCTGGGAATCGATGCCCATAGGAATAGGCTTCAACTGTTAGGAGTTGGTGGGTAAAGACCCCAATTCCTTGCCTTTCAAATAGGATAACTTAGAGGCACGTTTTCTACACTCTTTCCAGAGTTTCCCAGTGGAGTTAGGGGCCGGTTGCCCACAGTGGTAATTTGTTGGATAACATGCCCTTTCTTGACTGTCTTCCTTTCCTTGTCTCGTGTCTTCACTCCCCTGGCTGTGTGTCCTGGGATCACACTTCAATAAACCACTTGCGCTGGAACCCATGGCTTGGGACCAGCTTTTGGAGGACCTCAGTGAAGAGAGGTGAGCTTTTCCCCGTGTGGCTCCATTTTCTCACTTCAATCCATTTTAGCATGTAAGCTTACATCCCACCCCACGTAAACCCACACTGGCTACTGGGGAGGAAGAGACAGAGGCTGGAGCCTCACCCATAGGTGCTGAATTGTGACTTCTATTACTGGCAAATATGGCCCCTATGTGCCCTAGAAGCTGAACAATGCAGAGGTGGCTTCTTCTTCTTCTTCTTCCTCTTCCTCTTCTTCTTCTCCTTCTCCTTCTTCTTCTCGAAAGAGAGACAGAGTGTATAGAAAGGTCTCTTCCCTTAGAGGTGGGCACGAAGCACCTGTGCTGTACTAGCTCACTGGGGGCACCAACATGAGCAGGCCATTGTCCCCGTCCTGGAGAAACCCATAGGGCCATTCCCTGAAGTCAACACTAATAGTCCTGTGTGCAGGCAGTTGTCGGAGCAGCAAATTGGAGCACTGACTTGGAGTCTTGGAGAAGGCTTCACCAAACAAGTGTTATCTGAATTGAGTCTTAAAAATTATGTTGGGATGTGTTAGGATTTTCATGGTTGAATGATAAAGAATATGATTAAATATGCCCAGGTCCTTAAAGCCCCCACCAGGAAGTGACACACACCACTTCCATTCATGTCCCATTAGCTAAAGCAAATCACAAGGTCACACCTAAGTTCAAGTGGGAGGGGAAGTACAATTCTACCCATGCCTATAAGGAGAACAAAGAAGATTCATGATCAGACCTAAGGTCTCCCACAGGTGGGTATTTAGCTCCTCTGCCACAGTGGTTTTTTAGGGGTTGGTCGTTTTGGTTTAAAGCCAAGACATTCCCCAGGTAAAGGAGCCATAGGTTGAGTAGGACTCATTTCCCTCTGGGATCCCATGGGTAAGTGGCTACATCTTGTATTAACCGTGTCTTTTATTTTCTGTATTCTGATGCTTTGACATCTCGGGTCTTGCAGAGCCTGGAGGGACTGCCCCTGCTAGGGTTAGCCAATTCCCAGAAATAGTAAACAACTCACCTGTGAGCCTGTGAAAATGCTTTTCAAATGTAAACCCATCCAGAACCCTCCAACTACAGTCCAGGTCACTATCCACCTGCCCTAATCACTCTAGGGCCAGGTACCAGACAACTAGAGACAGTGCCCATGCCCAGAGCCACTGAAATTATTCAAAGTAGCCAATCCTAAACTTGCTTACCCTGCCTCACCTGTTCCTTCCTTGCAAACCAGAGTGAGGCTCTTGCCCACAGTTCTCCCCTCTCCCTCTGCTCCCCCTCCCCCCCCACCTGGAGCTTCCCCATGGGGCGGCATGCCCCCTCCTGTTGGGAACTGTGAGTACCAAACTACCTCTCAATGGCAGTCATCTCCTGATCTGTTAGTCCTACCGTACCTCAATAATAAAAAACATATTAAACCCCATCTATATTCCGATATCTCAGCTGTTTATGATATCAGAAGTGGAGAGCTAGAATATGCATAGGCAGATACTCTGGGTCCCCAAACTGGACCAGATGGTCCAACTGGCTGAGACCTGAGACTCCTCCTCACAGACTCCCCTTGGGGTAAAAGGGAAGAGGGAAGGGCTCCAGTCTCTCTCCCATCCTGAAGACAACAAATGCAACTGTGGTGTTTTTTGGGGGGAACTGAGTCATCAACTTCATATCTCTTCAACTGCCAGAATGAAAAGGCAAGACTGGGCTTTGGGGCTTTGGAGTGTCCTTTCTGGACTTTGTTACTGGAATTCTCAGATATGTCCTTGGTGTGGGCTCCCTCCTTAGGGAAAGAAGTGGATGTAGGTGACTGGCAGGGTCAATGGTCGCTGCTGGCAGGCTCCGGAGAAGACAAATGGCTGCCTGCAGCTGACACATTGCACATGGGTCTCCAAACTCTGGTGGGCATTGTCCTACAGCTCTGGACAGAATTAATGTGCGATCAACATTGTGGAAATATGGGCAATGGGAAGTGCTCCAGGTGGGATTTCCAAGCTTATGTATAGACCCAGATCTGCTATTAACTGTGATGTTGAGCATTTCTCACTGGACCTCACTCTTCTCATCTATAAAATGGCCAGAATAGTCTTATTTCCGGACCCAGAGTATTGCTGTGAAGATTGATTTCCCCCATTGGCAACAGAGGTATCTACAACAAAACAAAACAAAACAAAATGAAACAAAAATAAAACTACAACAAGCATCATGATTAATGGTGAAATATTGGTAACTTTCCTTCTGAGATCAGGAATGAGATAAGGTGTCTGCTATTACTACTTCTTTCCAACATCAAACTATTAATACTAGCCAGTCCAACAAGGCAAGAAAAAGAAATAAAATGTATAAGGATTGAAAAGGAAAAACTAAAACTCTCATTTTTACAGATGAGATAAAAAATGGCATATATGTTTTTAAAAGCAAAAGAATTTACAGATAAAGTGTTAGAATTAACAGGTGAGTTTGGCAATGTTGCTGGATACAAGGGCATTATATAAAAATCTATTTCTATTATGTTTCAGATCTATATTGCTAAGTAACAAATCATCCCAAAACTTTGTGACTTAAAATAATAATTATTTATTGCCTCTCATAGTTTCTGTGCGTTTTGGATTCAGGAAAGGCTCAGCCACATGTTGCAGGCTTTTTCATGTGAGCATGGTCAGACAGCAGATGGAACTAGAACAGCAAAGGCTGGCCCAGCTGCGGACTGGCTAGGTATCTTCCTCTCTTTACTTAGTCTCAGAGTCTTTGCATATGGGTTCCTTCTTCAAAGCTTGGTAGCCTAAGACTTCCTGTAGGGTGGTTTAGGACTGCAAAGACAAAGCTCCAAGAGAGGGAGCCAAGCACAAGCTGTATTAACTTTTATAACCTAGCTGGCCTCAAAAGTCATGAAGATTCACTTCTGCTACATTCTATTTGTTGTATTCACCAGCAAATTGGTATTAACGGATCAACACCTAAGTGGACATATAGGAATAACATTTATCGGGTGTCAGGCGGGTGGGAGGGGGGAGGAGGGGATGGGTATATACAAACATAATCAGTGAGATGGGCAACGTTTGGGGGATGGTCACGCTTGAAGCTCTGACTCGAGGGGGGAGGGGGGGCATGGGCAATATACGTAACCTTAACATTTGTACCCCCATAATATGCTAAAAGAAAAAAAATAAACATTTGTATCCCTGTTTTACAAAAAATTAGCATCTACATATTCAAAATGGCAATAAACTGGCATTTAAGATAAAAAAAACCATTCACTAAGACTGATTCTTTTCAAAAGGAAGATTATTAGACTCCATTTCTTGGGAGGAGTGTCAAAGAATTTGTGGACTTGTGAAACCACCACATTGTGCTGACAACAAACAGAAAATAAAATAAAGAAACCATTTATAATAGCATCAAAAACATAAAATACCCTGGGCTAAATCTAATGAAAGATGTGAAAGATCTCTACATAGAAAATCATAAAATATTGCTGAGAGAACTTTTTTAAAAACCCCAAATAAATGGAGGAACATACCATGTTCATGGATAAGAAGACTTAATATTGAAAATGTCAATTTTATTCAAATCAATCTAAAGATTCAAAGTGATATCAATTGAAATCCCAGCAAGACTCTGTGTGTGTGTGTGTGTGTGTGTGTGTGAGTGGGTGTGTGTAAACAGATAAGCTGATTCCAAAATTTCTATGGAAGTGCAAAGGTCAAGAATAGCCAAGGCAGTCTTAAAGAACAAGGCAGGTAGACGTATTTTATGAGATGTTAAGACTTATAAAGCTACAGCAATTCAGACAGTGTGATAATGACACAAGGAGAGAAAAATAGGCTAACAGAACAGAATAGAGAATTTAGGAATAGTCCCATATACATATGAACTACTTGATTTATGACAAAGTTAGCACTGCAGAGAAGTGGAGGGGTGTGTGTGTGTGTGTGTGTGATCTTTTCAATAAGTAGTGCTGGGTCAGTTGGATAACCATAGGGAGAAAAAGGAGAGGGGACAGTGGAAAATTCCTTCTGATGAGGTGTGGCACTATATTTCTGGAACCAATGACTGCTAAAATTTAATTAAAAGTTTTTTCCTTTCTGAGCTGTCATTTCCCTCTGTTGTTCACAGACCTTCAGTGAAAGCCTGTTTCCCACACCATCTTATGTTAGGAGGTCTGTACAGTGGTCCTAGCTCTAGGCCAGAACCAGCAAAGCCCAAGCAGCAGTTGGGAGCTAAGTTGCAAGCTGGCTCCTGAGTGGGCAGGAGGCTCAAGCCCTTTTCTCCTAATAGCATCCTATGTCCTGCTGCCACACAAGACTTCTGGCTGACTTCTGCCCCCTGGCCTTTCCCGGGCAGGCATCCCTGGTGTGCCAGGGCCTAACCAGAGGGAAGTGGGTGGAGCAGTCAGTGGGAGGTGAGGCAGTGGAGACTGCTAGTGTAGATAATTATCGCATGAAAAGGGGAGGAGCAACAGTCTAGCAACCAGCACGTGATACGAGGAATTAGAGGCCTTTTTGGGGGGAGGAGGGTGTTGGATGTGGGGAAAGCCCGTTTCACAGTCACCTTTCGGACCCACCAGCGGAGCCATCCCATTTCCTTCTCTTTCTCACTTCAGGAGACCCTGAGCGCGGGCAGATTCTAGACCCTTCTTCGGAGTTTCAGGCTCTGGGCCATTCCTATGAGCTCTCCTGCCCCCACCACTGTCATTCAAAGGGGCGGGGTCCTTCTGCCTTCTCCAAGTAGTTTCAGTGCTGGATCCTTGGGGAAGCAGTGGAGCCCTCCCGCCTGGAGCTCCATTACTGATGCTGAAAGTCCTTGCCTCAGTTTCCCCACGTGTAAAGTGAGAGTTTAAAGCGCAGCGATCCCCCCTGGGCCCCTCTCACGGTGAGTGAGATCAGCAAGACGCGGAGGAAGGGTATCCTGGGAGCAGCCTCGGGCGCTGGGCCGTGTCCCCAGGTAAGACAGCACCCATCTCCGGAAGAGTTCCTGTCGCCACCTTCCTCCGCGCCTCCCCACGCTGCCTGGGGGCTCAGCGCCGCCTCGGATATTTAGGGCGGGGAGTATCCCACTTTCGGGGATGGGTGTCTTAAGGGCTTCTCGCTCCTCTCACCCTTGGTGGCGAAAGGCGGGACGCGAAAGGGCCGTCTGGACAGGCGCACAGCACTCTCAGACCCTCAGGGGCGGAGGGCGGGGCGGGGGACCGGGCTGCCGCTCTGCCCGGAGGAGGGACCTTCCAGCCCCGGCCCGGGCCCCCGGCCCTCGGCGGCGCCGGAGGCCGGAACAATAGCGCGCGCGGGCGGGGCGGGGGCGGGGGCGGGGCGCTTCTCCGGGCACCGCCCCCGGCCCGCCCCCCGCGCTCGCACACCGGCTCGCACACTGGCTCCCACCCGCCACCCGCCCAGGCACTGCCCGCGGGAGCCGCCGCCGCCGCCGCGCCCGCCATGGACGTCCGCCTGTACCCCTCGGCGCCCGCGGTGGGCGCGCGGCCCGGGGCC
>VBSM01001118.1:40530008-40575373 GCA_008086735.1 Cheirogaleus medius
GGGGGGGGGGGGCTTTTTTCCGAGATCGCCGCCCCCACCCAACCAGGCAGGTCCCGTCTGCGCTGCGCCCGGCGCGTCCTCCCGCGATGGAGGCTCGTGTGCCTGGGACCCCGGACTGGAGGTGTCCGAGCCCCGCTCCCCCGTTGGGCCCGGGCAGATTGGTGAGGTGCAGCTGCGGCGTCCGCCTCCCCTTCCCTCGCCGGGGGAGGGAACTTTCAAACTTAGTTCGGAGGCCAGACGGTCCGCGCGTCCGCCGGCCGGTGCGCCGGTCCGGGCTGGCTGGAGCCGAGCGCGGCTTTTCGTCACTCGGAGCCCGGATTGAACCGCGCGCGTGGGTTTCCCCGCGGCCCCGGCGCAGTCGCGCGGGCTCCGTGGCGATGCGTGGTGAGTGCGCGTCCGGTGGCTGGATCCGCGGCCCTGCCAGGGTCTCTCCACCCCCTGCGGGATTTTTGCCCAGCCTGGTGTCCTGGGGATGCTGCAGGAGAGGGCGTCCCGGCGCGGATCGCGGCGCCTCCGGGGCTGGGCCTCGCGGAGTGCGCCCTCAGGCCCTGGGGGAGCGGCTCGGGCAAAGCCCTCCGCAGTTTGCTCGGGGCGGGGACAGTGGGGCCACCAGGGTCTGGGGCGACGTGGGGCGGGGATGGGCGGCGAGTGAGGTCTCGCGGAGGGTGAGGGTGATTATTTTTGTCCAGTGACCGGCAAAGTTAGAAGCCGAAGAGGGGGATGGTAGCCTCAAGAGAAGGCCGGTTCTTGAGCTGCTTCCAGCCTGCTGGAGGGAAAATAGATTAAAAGTAGCAAGTGAAGTTTTTAGGGAGGAGAAGGTTGGGTGTGGGGGCAGCTGGTCCGTCTCCTGCCCTTGGCTTTGTTATTAATATTTTTTTAAATACGAAGTTGGCAAGGTAGGTTTCAGTCTCTAGTTTGGGGGCATGGGTGGAGATTGGGGATTTGTGCTTCAGAGTCTGGGAAGTGGGGGCGCTTAGCCGGTAGTGTTCTCTTTGGGGGTGGTGTTTCTGTAAGTGAGGCCGTCCCAAATAGGGGCCTTTGGGAGGCAGGACGAAGCCCAGGCCCCTGCTTTTTTCTGATGCTCCACAAACCTCTGACTCAGCACCAGAACCCGTGTGAACGTCGGCGGGGAGGGCCCAGGCAGGGAGGGAAGGAGAAGCAGGGGATTCAGGTTTCTCTCTGCGATCCAGGCCCTCTGGCCGTAGCTGAGGATGCCTCCAGAGTCTGGGGTCCAGCTGGGGCACCTGGATAGCTGAAAGCAAAGTCTAACCTTGCACTTGGATGTGAAACCTGCTTGTCAGACCTTCAGGCTAGGGCAGGATGAGGCAGGAGAGGTCGACTGGGCTAGTCTAGAAGCCAGAGGTCTTTTGATAGCCCATCCCAAGTGGGCGTGGTCCTTGGTGGTGAGGTGGGGCCCTGCTGTGACCAGGAACTCACCTTTTTGGGCCCCTGAAGCTGATGGTGAAGGGTTGGGGAAGGAAATGCCCAGGCTCCACCCTTACAACTGGTCACTCGCAAAGCTGGAGGGGAAACTGAGGCCCACGGTGCAACAGTCACCACACTTGGGGCCTGTAGACTGGGCTGCAGAGTCGAGACACAGCCCACACGTTGGGGGCTCTGTCTCTGGAGCCCAGACAAGAGACTTGTCCCACAGGGACCAGGCCTTGGAAACACAAGGGCAAGAATTTGCTCGAGTGATGCCATACAACTATAGGGCAGTTGACCTGGAAGGGCCCTTGGCGACCGTCCCCTTGGCGACCATCCCCTTGGCGACTGTCCCCTTAGCGATCCTCTACACAGAGATTCCCAGCCTCTTTAAACCAAAGTCACGAGCAGTGGTTGTTCTTTTGGTATCTTTTGTTTGAGAAAATACACAATGACAAAAAGCTGCTATGGTTTCATTTTTGCTTTGAAATAGACATGCATTTTATTAGTCACAAAATTTTCCCATGCATTAGAAAAATAGCTTACCAGATTCAAAGCAGTTGCATTATTTATTCAATGTAATAAAGGTGCTTTTTGAGCATATGGGCTTGTGGGCTCTGTGGCCCCTAGGATCAGTGGCCATGCTGGGAACCATGGTTCCCTTCCTTTTTCTTTGCATCACAGAAGGAGAAACTGAGTCAGGGAGGAGTGAACTCATGGGTTATGTAGCAATTAAAAGCAAAGCTGAGGCCTGAGCCCAGGTTTCTTGACTCCCAGCTGGACACTCATTTGGCCTCCCAACAAGACTCTGTCATGGTCAGGGTTAGGAACCTGTGATGTCCTTCCTGGGGTGGCTATGAACTCCCTTTACTCAGGGTTTGGCAAGGCACTTTACCAGGCCGGGTGATTGCTAGCAGCTCCCTGCTCAACTGTGGCAGACCAGTGTAAACAGGCTAGTGGAATTGGGCAGACCTAGGTTCCCATCTCCATGTGTGGCTTTGTGATCTAGGGCAAATGATTTTTAGCTCATTTTTTACTGAGCTATGAGTTACATACAATAACATGCAGATTTTAAATGTACAGGTCCATGAGTTTTGACAAATATAAACAGCCATGTAACCACCATCCCAATCCAGAGGAAGAACATTTCCATCACGCCAGAAAGTTCCTGCCCCTTTCCAGTCAGCACTCCCTGTCCCCACCTCCAGAGGCAACTAGTTACCGGATTTCTATTACCAATGCTTTAAATTCAATTTAAGTATATTAACTATATTTAAGTTATAGAACTTCATATGCAGCATAAACATTTGTGTGTCTGGCTTCTTTTTGCTCCATGTAATGCCTTCAGGATTCATCCATGTTGTCATGTGCATCTGTATGTAGCCTGTTCCATTTTTTTGCCAAGTAATTTCACACTGTATGAATACAGCACAATTGGTTTATCTAATCACCTGAGGGACATTTGGGTGTGTTTCCAGGTTGAGGCTGTTACAAATAAAGCTATTGTGAACATTCTTATACAAGTCTTTTTGTAGGTGGGCAAATTATTTAATATCTCTGAGCTTTGGTGTCCCCTTGAGGAGAACATTGCCTACCTCTGAGTTTCAGGAGGATTAAGTGAGGTGATGTAGGCTGGGACAGTTCTTGGCTCTTACCAGCTATTAATTAGGTAACGATAGTATCAACCATCTGGGACCTATTCCAGTGAGAGGCTTAGCATCTCTTTTCCAAGCATCCTTCATCTCTGGTCTAAATGTCCTTCAAGGGTAACTTGAGTACCACTTTCCCCATGTAGTGCTCCATGGCCAGCAAACTTCTCTTTTCCATCAGTTTCCCCCAAGAACTGAAACTGCATGGGATGTGGCATGTTCTGCTATCCATCATTCAATTGACAAACATTTATTGATCACTTCTTTGTGCCAGGCACTGTGCCAGACAACCAATACTGCAGCAGTGAACAAAAGTGACTCAGATCGTTGCCCTCTGGAGCTTATATATCAGCATGGGAAATTGTAAATACATGGGTGAAATATATGGTATTATGATTGATGGCAATACAACTTTGGAGAAAAATGAAACAGGGAAGAGGGTTTGAGGGTACCAAGGCCTGGGACTGGTTTTCAATTTTAAACAGGGAGGTTGGGGAAGACCTTGTGGTCTAGACCAGTGTTTCTCAAATCTGTGTACACATTAAGAATCATCTGGCAAGATTTTTAAAGCAGATACCTGGGCTCCACCCCCAGAGATTCTGATTCAGTTGGTCTGGGGTGGGCCCTGAGAATTTGCATATCTAATGAGCCCCCAGGTGATGCTACTGCTGGCTCAAGAACCACACTTTGTGTAGCGGTGGTTTGATTGTTTGTGTACAGGTTTTTGTGGGCTCCTGGCAGGCAGGAACCATGCCCGGCACCTGGCACAATGCCTGACCCATAATTGCTCAGTAAATGAATGATTCAACTCTGCACCCACACAGCTCTGGGCACAGCACTGTGTAAGGACTGGGACCTCGACAAGCTTGGTTAATGAGTGTTTGGTGTCTCTTTCTGACAAAAATCCATGAAGTGGGATTGAAATATGGACTTGATCTGGACTTGACTTAGGCGGGGTCTGCTCAGCATCCCTGGCGGGTGAGATCTGCACAGCTGCTTTCCGCAGGGACACAGGTGGCTGCAGGTGGGGCCTGTGGAAGGAGCCCTGGGCCAGGTGAGCCGAGGGCTGAGATAGCTGGGCCTGGGGAGTGCTAGAAGGATGCCCGCATCTCTGTTAGGGAGCTCTTCTTTATTTTCCAGCTAAAGCTGTTCCCTATGGCTCTGCCCCCAACCTGTGCCGGAGGCTCCTCCAGGACCCCAGGGCTTGGGCATGTGTGGAGCAGCAGCCAGGCCTGACCCTGCTGCCCCCAGTCTTCTGGGTGACCTTGAGCCTGTCAGTGCCCTTCTCTGGGCCTCTGATTCCCTCTGTGCAAAGGGAAAGCAAATCAGTGACCCTCCGCCTAGGGGGAGGTGTGGTGTGGAAATGCAACGAAACAAAGGCTGGGAACATCCTTTGTAACTGTGGAGTGTGGAACCCTGGGAGGGGCGAGGAGGATGCTTTTTGAGGAGATGGGCTGGCCTGTGCTTCAGAGGGCAGGAACCACTGTGTCTGTCTTTACTTTCGTATTCCCAGAGCTGGCCTGGCACACAGGTGCTCAACAAATATTTGCTGAATTCATGAAAGAATGAATTTGGAGCTGGCCAGTTGTAACCTGTGGCTCGAGGAACTGAGCATCCATTTGGCTCTTAGAATCTGAAGACTTTGTGGTGACACCCGGAATCCGGGGCAGGGCAGTGTCCTGTGGCTGACCTCCCTTTCCCAGAGGAGCTTCCCTGTGTAGGCCCACAGGATAGAGCCTCTTGGTGCAAGAATCCCCCTGCTGTATGGCCACCTGCCCCACGTGATTCTGTAGGGAGATCTGTTTTACTTCTCTGATATCCTAGAGCTGGTCTCAGGATTGGAAGGGAGTGTGGATTCTGGAACCTGGCAGAGTTGGGTTTGAATGCTGCCTTCACCGTCATCAGTGCAGGCAAGTTATTTAACCTCCCTGTGCTCAGTCTCCTCATCTGCAAAGTGGGTACATTGACACCTCCCTGGTGGAGTTGGCTTGCAGGTTGGAGATTATGCATAGGTAGCACTTGGCCCCAGCAGGAAATGCTTTTATTTCCATTCACAAAGAGCAGCCCAACTGAAAGTTAAAATGTGAGAGGAAGCTATTTTTTCACACCGGCTGCTGGGGGCCTGACCATATACCGCAGCAGGCTCTTGTGAGGGGAGGGGTCCGGCTTTCCTAACATCAGGCCCGTCTGTGTCTTGGTCTCTGGACCTGATTTTCCTGGGCCTCTGGTTTGAGAAGTCTGTAGTTAGACCGTTCAGGACTGTGAATTGGGAGAGAGCTGCTCATTCGCTCCCCGTCTGTCTGTTACCTTCTTGAATCTGTGCAGAAGAGAAAGTGGATTTTGCAGGCAGAGAAAATCAGTTCACATTGCAGCTGCCCCCATTGCTGGCTTGGGCTGGTGACCTTGTGCGCATCACTTAACCGCTCCAGGTCTCAGTCTTCTTGTCTGCACTAGGGGACAGAAGTGCCTTCCTCATAGTGTTGCTGTGAAGTTCAGATGACAGTAGCAGATATGGAAGTTCTCTCTGATCTAGAACACTGCTTCCCAGCCTTGGCGCTACTGACATTTCGGACTGAATAATTCTGTGTTGTGGAGAATGTTTAGTAGAATCCCTGGCCTCTCTCCACTAGATGCCAGGAGCATTCCCCCAGCCCCACTGTGACAACCACACATGCCTCGGACTTTGCCTGTGGTTGAGAACCACTGACGTGGGCAGTGTGTTGCAGGGGAACTAGAAGATGCTGGTGACGAACGTGGCCGAGCTGCAGGGCTCGTGCTTCCTGGCCGGTATTTCAGCCCTGCGTCTCCCTTCAGTAAACCCTGTGTTCACAGCGTTGACAGTCATCTTATTTATGTGGACCCAAACCCACAGGGTGATTTTTCAGCATGGTTTGGGAGCAACAGTAAAGCCATATGGTAAGTAATTATTAACCTAATGAGTCGTGGTAAATTGTGATTTTATATCTTGGTGAAAAGATGTTGTATGACACAGGATAATAAATCTCGATCAATTACCCTGATGTTTAAAACTTGCTACTGTACAATTGCTATTTCTGGTGTCCGCTAAAATGAGCAAGAAGATTGTGGTTTTTCAATGTATAATGGCCTGTTTACTGCTGGGTTTCTGAGATGTTCAGCAGGTTTTTATTGAGTATCTATTGCGTGCTAGGTCCTGGGGACTCAGCCCTGTCTCGAAGGCTCAGTGACCCAAGGGGAAAGTTTTATTTATCACATGTATGGCTATGTGCATCTGTAACCTATTGGCTCAAGATGCAGAATAATAAAGAAATATAAAGTTATCGGGGGTATCGCCAGAGGTATGGGAAGGTTTCACAAGGCAGTCCTACAGGAATGGCAGGTGGGCGTGTAGAGCGGTGGTTGTGTTCCAGGCAGAGGGGAAGCCATTGCAAAGGTGGTTTGGGGGTACTGTCAGCCTAAGGAAGGGGGACCTGCCTGCGTAGGCATTGAGACACCAGTGGAGACAGTCATGAGCCTTGATCCCAGCAGAGCCTGGCATCCCAGTCAGTCGGTTTTAAGTAGAGGAGTGCCTGGAACCGGAGGTGTGTGCAGGTATGGAATGCCCGTGCCGCTGGATTCAGACCGTCCACAACATAGGATAGTCTGATGACTCGTGTTTCATTTTCCCCAGTAGCCAGGGAGACTCTACTTCCCAAACTTTAGCACAACAGAATCACCTGGAAGGCAGTCAAAACAGACTTCTGGGCTCCACTCCTGAAAGTTCTGATGCAGTAGGTCTGGGGAGGGGCTGAAAACTGGCGCTGCTAACAAGTCGATGGTGCTGGTGTTGCTAGTCTGGGAACTGCACTTAGAGGACCGCTGGTCTAGACTAGAACACGGGAGGATTTTCCTGCCTCGACTTGGGACACTAGGGATGGATTGCTGGCTGGGGACATTAGCCCTGGCTGGGACACTGTTAGCGGTTCTTCATCAGCTCCTGATGGGCCATGGGGTGAGTCTCCTTCACTGTGGGGAGAGGCTCACACTGGGTTCCCTGGGAACAGGCTCTTAATGGAAGGTTTATTCGTGGGGAGGTTCTTGGCGGCGGTGCAGGGGGTGCACCTGTAGAGGAGGAAAGGAAGCTCAGGCAGAGGGAGAAGCTGGCCTGTCACGTGGTTCTGGCGAAGGCCATCCTACAGGGAGCGCTGGAGCTAGGGTGGCTCTCCAGAGTTGTCGCAGACTGAAGCAGGGGATGGCCCCAACCTGCGATGCCTGCATCATCCAGCCATCGGCTGCAGGCAGTGCCCTTGGGCGAGGGAGGTCCCAGTTTGGGCAGAGCTGGGAGCCCAGCAGCTGATATTCCTGTGGCTGGGGGGGGGGGGTGAGCGTATGGAAGAGAGCATCACTGTCCACTTCGGGGAGATGCATCCTGGTGAGAAAACTCATCTTCCTCTTGGTTCCCACGAAATCAAGGTTCATTCAGCATGTTGAGGATTTTCAGTGACTTCGAGTCACTTGCTGAAGATGCCTCTCTGTCTCACAATGTGAACGAGATATGCCATCTGCCCTGGGTGGGAAAGGCAGGATAGTTGCTCCTTAGGTCTGAGGGAAGAAAAACGATAATGGAGTTTTCATGGCCCCAAAGAGATGCTCTTACACGTTCCAGGGTAGAAATAAGCACGAATTATTCACTAAGTATCTATCACATCTTAGGCTCATTCACTCGCACCCTCTCCTTAAGTCTTCATAAGAACTATGCAAGGTACGTGTGTCCCCATTTTTTAGGTGA
This sequence comes from Cheirogaleus medius, assembly GCA_008086735.1. Taxonomy (NCBI): domain Eukaryota; kingdom Metazoa; phylum Chordata; class Mammalia; order Primates; family Cheirogaleidae; genus Cheirogaleus; species Cheirogaleus medius. Next base: position 40,537,830 of record VBSM01001118.1, read on the forward strand.
GAAAACTGAGATCCAGATCTATCAAGCGACAACAGGTGGCAAAGGAGCTTGGTAGGTGGAGCTGGGATTTGGCCCGTGCTCTCTCTGCAGCCCCACCAAACCTGGTGGAGCCCCTCCCTCCTGCTGCAGGGGTGGAAGACTGCGAGAGCCATAGCTTGCCCCTTGTGGGGCTCCCAGCTGAGCTTCCTGCTTTAGTTTTCAACTTCAGGCATCATTTGCCATTAGAATGTCTTCACATTACAGCTAATTAAAACGTGCTTATCTCGAAGTTGGGCCTAATTTGCAGGAATGATTTAGAAACTTGTTGGAAACGAATCCGACTCAGTAGTATAACTGAGGGTCAATCTCATGCATAAATTTTATTGTTTCGTTGTGCTGTGTTTTGACTTGAATTGAACTTTATAATGTGGAAGAAGGACCCTGGGCCTTTCGTTTCGCTCATTTATTCTGCAAATATTTACTGAGTGCCTACTGGGTGCTACTTAAATTATTTAAAGAGGTTTCCCATCCCATTCCCACGCTTTCTCTGTCCTCTGCGCCCACTTGAGATATAAGTTAATTTTTATGCAAAACCAGATGGTGGATTTAAATGTGACTTTGGGTTCATATCCTGGCACTTACAAGCTGTGTGACTTTGGACCTGTCACTTAGCCTCTCTGAGTCCCAGTTTCCTCACATAACTACATTTGCATCTCAGGCTGGTGGTCAGGCCTCTGGGAGGTCAAATAAGTCATCCCCTCCCTCAATCCTGCTGCCAGGCACCGTTCGGGTCATCTGGGCCCTTTGCGGGATAGCAAGTGTACGCTCTACCCGAGGTTTTAATTGCTTTTATAAATTCGAGAGTCTAAGGAGCTTTTCGGTTTAGGATCGGTGCAGAGCTTGCTTCCCTTGGGATGGTCTCTTTTCTCTCCTTGCAGTTCCCTTCTTTCTCATTGCAGCTTCTGCAGGGAGTCTTTAATGATCAATTAAACATTCACACTCACAAGCCTAACGCAGGCGACACTTGGCACCAGTCTCCTCAAAGGATTTGGGACACAGCCCGCCACAGCCTGCCAGCAAGGCACGTGAATTGTTCCTCTCCGCAGGCGTAGTTCTTGCAGCAGTCTCTGCAGTAGTCTGTGGAGGTGGCCAGGAGCTATTCTCTTTGCTGCCCCTCCCTCCCAGGTTTTAGTTCAAGTGCAGAGGAATGAATGAACCCTCTGTGGGTGAATTTGGAAGCCACCTTGGCTTAGAAGTCTTATTCCCCACAACTGCTGTATTTCTCGTAACAATTCCATAGGCTCAGCTTCCCGGGCCCTTGCAAGGGACATGTCAGTTACAAATGTCACTGCACACTGGCTGCTTTATCAGATATTCATAATTTATATGTAGTTCCTCCTAGTCCAGATGTGACTTACCAATCAGGGGTCATTTTTACCATAAGTAGAGTTGCCTAGTAACATAGTTAACATCCTGCCTTCCTCAGGTTTCCAGGGGACTCACGCTAGACAATTAACAAAGGTGAAATTCTCTTGCAACAAGGGAAAAGGCTTGATTAACCCTTTACCAACATTCATCATCCTTTTTTCCCCTGCTGAGGGCTGGTGCTTTTTGGCATCTCTAGAAAGATGAGCGAAGTCCTCAGTATGTTTTGTCATGTGTTCCATGCTGTGTACATTTTCTGATAGATCTGTATAAGACTCACAGACACAGATACACACGCTGTGACCAGGAGACATGCTTTGGAGTCATCCTGGTCTGCAATCAAATCCTGGCTTTGCTGTTTATTAAGAGGTAATTCACTTACTAATTCCTTCTTCATTCATTCATTCATTCATTCAGCCACCCAAAGACCATTCTTGCTTATTGTATGCAAGTCTTTGTGGTAGGTGCCAGGCATGAACAGGTGATTAAGACATGGTCCTTGTCCTTGGAGCGGCCACCGTCTTATTAGAGAAACAGACAAAAATAAACAATGTCAAATGTGTGTGGTAAGCTTTATGTAGAAGTAGCACAGGAGACTGTGGGACCAGCAGGCCAGGCTGGGGATAGTCAGGGAAGGATTCTCAGAGGAGGGGACACCTGCCTGTGCTTGAAGGTGGGTAGGACTTGGCCAAGTGAAGAATGTAGGGAAAAGCATTCCAGGTAGAAGGAACAGCATGTGCAGTGGCATAGAAAGGGATGAGGGTGTCAAGACATGATGCTGGAGAAGGGAGCCAGGGGCATTTGGAAAGCTATTTATTCTCTTCGGCCTCAGTTTCCTCATCTACAAAATGGGATTAGCAGTGCTTACTTGGCTATGAAATTAAATGAGGTAATAATGCATGTTTAAGCACTTGGTATAGCTCGCTATAATTCCTGTTCCAAATCCATCTATGGATGCCTAAGAGCAAGGCTTTGATTCCAAATGAGACAAGGATTAAAAATACTGAGAGGCCCGGCCACCCACTTGTACGATGCAGGTTCCTCCAGCTGCTCTTCTGTTGGTGACTTTACTCTCTCTGAGATGGAGCGCTAAACATTTTCACACAATCCTGGATTATGTCCCACAGTATCACTGAAGTACATAATTGTGTTTCCTTAGCGGCTCGACATTAGCAATAAGCCCTGACCGGTCGAGGCGTTCTCTGGGACAATTTCCTGTCTGCCGACAGCCTTGCTTCCGTCTGGTGCTCTGGCAACGCGTCCTGTCTTGCTTTTGTGGCTCCATCTTGCCTTCCTGAAAGGGGGCTGCCTCCCACATCCCAGCTGGGGAAGCTTAGCTTCAGTGGAGTTTGGAGACATTGGCCATCCAGTGAACAAATGTCACCTTTCAGGATGAACAGAGGAGCCATGGTGGCCATGACCTAGATCTTTCCGATGCATAAATTGGATCCTGTCTCTTCTCTGTGCAGAGCTGCTCAGGGGCTTGCCATGGGAGCCTGGTGAATTCTAACACACCTAAATCATGTCTTCTCAGATCGCAGCTTACAACCTTCCAGTGTCTTCCCCTGGCAGGTGGATAACATCAGACTCCTCCTTGGCCCCTGAGTCCCCGTGTGATCTATCCCCTGCCTGCCATTCCAGCCTCGCTCCCAGCATCTCTGTCCCAGGCACCAGGCTTTGTGCTGGGGACTCAGTGGGGAGCAAAGTCAGCCCCACCATGGTGACTCCATCCCACCACCCTCGCTTTCTTGCTGTTTCCCAGCCCCACTTGCGCTTTCTTGCCTGAGGGGCTTTGCACAGGCTGTTCCCTTTGCCTGGAATGTTCTTGCCCTTGTTCCTCAGCTGCAGGCTCCTGCTTAGCCTGCAGGCCTCAGCTGCCTCCCCACCTTCTCACACTCTGACCTGCTGATCTAACGTTACCCCCATTTTTCCCTGGTGTAGCCTCTGGCGGGTTCTTCTTCGTGGTAGGATGTCGTTGTGCAATTACTTGACTGTTCCCACTTCAGGACAGCAAACTTTCAAATCCACTGGGATTGTGTTTGTCCTGTTCACCACTGGGTCCCTAGCACCCAGCGTGGTGTCTGCTCAATAAAAAGTTGTTGAAAAGAATGAACAAGGGAACGCGGCGGATTTTATTTCCTAGAGATGGCCACCATAACGTATCCCAGGCTGTGCTTCCAAGAATAATCCACTCACCCTCTCTGGGCTTCACTTATCTAGTTTGAACATTGTTGCCAGGAGGATTAAACACATAAATGTGAGGGACACAATGTCTGGGGCCTGTGAATGTTAATAAATGAGAATTCTCAAATTCTCACTGTAGCGACATACCGGGCTCGTCTCCAGCTGAGACCGAGGAAGAAAGTTGAAATGAGAGTCAAGGGAGTTAATGCTTGAAATCCTCATTCTCATGTTTCTAATCAGTGCTTGACTCTCTAGGGCAAGGGCTGGCAGACCCAGCCCCCGTTCTGCCCACTTTGCATCTCCCTGTGGGTGGTGACCTTGTCTTTGTTGGGAGGGAGGTGTCGCTCCCAGTTGCTTGGGCCAGGGTGTCTGGGGCACAGTCAGCCTGGCCTTCGGAGATAACAAATCTCTCTCCAGCCCATGGGAATGTTTCTGTTTAGCAAGCGGGACTTCTTGGGAGCCTCTCTCCTGAAGTTATCACCTCTCTCTCTCTTTTTTTTGTTAAACTGTAAATTATGAATACTATGCTACCTGCCAAAAAGTTTAGGAAATGGGGGAAATCACCTACCTGCTATGATCCCACTGTGCAGGTTCAAGAACAGTGTTTATCTCGACAACTTTCCTTTCCATGCTTGCAAACTGCTCTACCCTTCCCTGGACCACCAGAAACCCTTTGCTCATCCTTTTCTTTTTCCTTCTAACGAGGTATAATTTACCTATTCATTACGTGTATTATGTCCCTTCCCCCCACCCCCTCCGGAGATTATTGGCTTCACAAGGGCGGGATCTCTGTCGTTTGCTCATGGATGTATCCATCAGAGCAACGCTCACTGCCAGGGCTCTGTTTTGGCATTCCTTACCCACCCGGCACACTCCCACATACATGTCTTTTCTAAGTTTTGGCTCAAGCGCCACCCCCTCTGGGAGGCCTTCCCTGCTGTCCTTCCACATCTGGTGTCTGTAACGCTGCGGGCTCCTGGATCTGGCTGCCCGGTGTCTTTAGGGGCCAGGGCCCTCAAAGGCCGTGTCTGGAAGCTTGGACTCTGACTCAAAGGCACTGGGAGTCGTGGAGGTGTGCTGCATTGTAGGAGAATCTTTGTAGCTGTCTTGTGAGGAAAGACAAGGCTGGGCAAGAGTGTTTGCACAAGAACAGCTGGGAGGTGACACCTCTGGCTCAGGAGGACATGGATAGTGGCTTGTGGCCATCTATCCAGTAAGGTAGCCACTTACCATGTGTGGCTATTTACACTTACAGTAAAAGAAAACAAAATTGAGCTCTTTAATCATACTAGCCATATTTCAAGTGCTCGATGGCCACATATGGGGTGCCTGTCCTGGGCAGGGCAGACGAAGAACATTTCTGTCGTTGCGGAAGGCTCTGTGGGTCCACTCTGGCTTGGACTGGGGTGCTGGGGAGAGAATGCAGGAAGTGGAGGGAAGGGAGGTCTCAGCAGGTAGAGTGCACGAGATTTGGGGATAGGTTGGATGGTGACGTGTGGCAGGGAGGGGGTGTCAAGAATACGACCCAGGAATTAGAATTCCTAGATCAGAGGGAGTGAGCATTTTTATGGGTCCTGATTCATGGTGACATGTTGTTTTCCAAAAGCTTCGTTGCGCTCCCCAACAGCACGTGAAGGTGCCCATTTCATCGCACCTTCCTGGCACGGCTCATTGTCTTTTGAAAGCCCTCGCGTTGTGTATAAACCCCTTGCCAAATTTGCCTTCATTTAGGATCTACCATGTGGGCCGTGAGGTCTTTGTGATCGGGGAATTATATGTATATTAATGCAGATTTCAATAAAAAGAGTTATGTTTGCCATTGGGGTACGGCTTGATGCTGTTTAAATGCCTTTGGTAATATCTTCAATCAGACAGCAAATAGAAAACAGGAAAGTTAGTAATAAAAAATGAATTAGGACGATTAGCAAAAGGTGAGCCGCTTGCCTCCTCGGGCGACAGGCGGAGTTGACCGAGCTTTGCTGGGTGCCTCCTGTCCAAACGCGTCGGGATTACTGCAGCCTCCTAGGCTGGCCCAGGGGTCCGCTCGGCACGTAGGACTTGGTTATTGCATTTAGTTTTGCAAAGGTCACGGGCATCCCCTTGGACGGGCTTTGAGGGACTTGCACCAGGATGGGGGGCTCACACCCTGGGGTGGGCTGGGGGGCTCCTCTGTAGAGGGGTTGCTGCTCCCCCCCCCCCCGCCATTTCTGACTCAGGGGTGGGCCAGGGGCCTCTTCCTCTGAAGAAGAGACATCAGTGGGCCTTAGTCCTCTGCACATCCTCTGGGCCCCTGGAGAATCTCACCCACCCCTCTTTCTGGCACCTTCCCCAAGATGCTTTTGGGGAACCTTTCCTAGCTGTCTGGTGGTGGGGGTGAGCTCCCTTCAAGAAGGAAGTAGAGGCAGAGGCTTTAATTGACTCATGCAAACACTGGGACTCGTTCCTGTGACATCAGAGAGAAACAGAATTCTGGTGACTGAGTGAGGTGTGTGGGGTTAGAGCTCAAACCAGAAGGATGCAAAACTTCCACCTGGGTGATGCTGGGATTCGCACTCACCTGGGGCGAATTCGCACTCACAAAAGGGACCCTGTAGATCCCACAGCTGGTGGTCAGGTGGTCCATGTCCCCATTTGCTGGCTCACCTCCACAGCTGGTGGTCAGGGTTGGATAACGTCTTAGTTCATTCGGGCTGATATAACAAAATACCAAAGACTGGGTGGCATTTATTAATATTTTTTCGTCACAGTCCTGGAGGCTGGGAAGTCCAAGCTCAAAGTGCTGGCAGATTCGGTGTCTGGTGGTGGTCCACTGCTTCATAGGTAGTCTTCTCACTCTGACCTCATGTGGCAGCAGGGGCCAGCTAGCTCTCTGGGGTCTCTTTGATAAGGGCACTAATTCCAATCATGAGAGCTTTGCCCCATGACCCAAGTACCTCCCAAAGGCCCCAGGTCCTAAAACCATCAGGATTTCAACATGTGAACTTTGGCAGGACACAGCATTCAGACTATAGCAGATAACATCCCTGTTAGCCATGTGATTGCCGCGACTCAGGGGTGGGTGCCCGTGTTATTGGCTGAGCTCCGCAGTGGGCCGGTGACTGCCTGCACTGTGCCGGCGCATCTCAAACTTGAATGTGCCTGCAGGTCACACGGGGTCTTGTGAAAATGCACATTCTGGTTCAGCAGGGCTTGGGTGGGGCCAGAGATCTTGCATTTCTGACAAGGTCTAGGTGATGCCGGTCAGGAGCCCGCACTTTGAGAATCAAGGTGTCTGGGTGAGGCTGAGGTCCCTAGGGAATGAGCCTGAGATGAGCACTCTTGCAGGAGCAGTGGGGAGCACTGTCAGAGAAGGGGAGTGGAGCCCTGGGGCCCGGGTGCTGCCAGAGAGGGCGTCCCCCATGGAGGCCAGGGCTGGGGTCTTTTGCACCCTGATGTTGCTCAGTCATTGGCCATGGGCTGCCGGAGTGGTGTGGAGAGGTCGCGCCTCGTGTGCTTTTCTCTGCCGGCCAAGGGCATTTCTCCAGAGGAGGGGCAGCTGTGGGCAGCTGTGGGCAGCAGCATGGAGCCACTGGGGCACGGTGCAGAACCCAGCAAAGGGGGTCTGGTTGGGACCCCATTATCATCCACACACAAGGGCTTTGTCTGAGGGAATGTGGACAGGGAAGTGGGACTCTCGAGCTCTCATTTGGGCTCTGCTGTCCCCTGGGCTGAGCCACTTCCCCTCCCTGGGAGCTGCTTGTGCTGCAGCGTCACGAGGTTCTGCCTGTGCTTGGTCCTTGTCCTTGTCCCCAGGCAGGGATTGGGGGATCTGCACAGGATGAGGCAGCTCTTATGTCAGAGCCCAAGGGAGAGAGGGGGTGAGAAAGAGAGAGAGAGAGTTTATCCCCGAGACCTACAATGTTGAGGGAGGGTGACCTGGCAGAGGGAGCCATTTCGGCAGGACCTCTAAGAAGGGTAGGACGGAGACATACAGAGGAGGGGCATTTAGTTAGCGTCCATCACAGGATGGGGATTTCATTTATGTTGTTTATTTAATTTTCACAGCAGCCCTTGCCATAGCAAGCCATCCCCACTGTGCAGACGAGGGGCTGGGCTGGAGAGGGGAGGGGACCAGGCTGTGGTCACAGTGGGATTGGCACCCAAGTCTGTTTGCCCGGAACATGCTTTTTCTTCCTGTAGGACCACACCGCGCAGGGAGGGGTGTGGGGAGGGGAGGGGACTGGCGGCTTGGGGACCACTGCAGACCTGTCTGGGTGGACACAGGCTTGAGCCGAGGGGCTGGGAGGACATGGGGTGCCGGGCTCCGGAGTTTGGATCCTGTACTGGGGAGCCACGGAGGGCTCTGGGGCAGGGGTGATGTTTGCAGTGTCACGCCCTCCGCTGCGGGGGCCTCTTGCCACCCCCACTCTGAGCCATCTTCTCCATATTGTCTCAGCCCTCCCTGGAGAGTGTGTGTGTGCGCGCACATGCGTGTGTTGGGGGCGGGTGGAGTTCATCCCGGACCCTTCCTGCAAACTGTTTTCTGGCCATTGGGCTATTCGGGGTGGAGGGCGTCTGCTTTTGCTGTAGGTGCTTGGTGGGGCAGGGGGCCGGCTAAGCTGTCAACAGTGGCCCTGTAATCATACTGCTATCCAGGGGGCTTGGTGACAGCCGGGTGCCCTGCCCCTGTGATGATCGCACTGTCCTGCCTCCCTCCTTCCCGTGTGGCCACCCTGTGCTGTGCGCTGGAGCCTTGGAGGTGAATGGAGCAAGGACCACAGATAATTATCCCAGAGGAAGACAGATGTGGGCTTGGGGTGCGTCAGGACCTTGAGGGGAGGATTCAGTTCTGAGTTGTCTTTACTCTTCTTCACTCTGTTCCCCAGCTCTGTGGCCTGGGTCTTCTCCCGCAGTCAAAGCTGGCACCAGCCAGCTCTTTCTTCCGCATCTCCCGTGCAGGCTGCTAAGTAAGCTGCAGTCACAGCTTGGCACCTGGCACAAGATGCTGATGTCAAACACGGAAACTCCTAGCGCCAAGTGGGCTGCGGGGCCAAGATGGTGGTGCGAAAGGTACCGGCGGAGCGAGGGTGTGCGGGAGGAGGAACTGCTATTTATTGAATACCTACTATGTGCCAGGCACTGTGCTCAGTGTCTTTTGTATACTATCTTATTGAACCCCCCCAAACAGCCCTGCAAGTTATGTATTATTAGTACCATGTCCCAGATGGGATACCTGAACTCAGAGAGGCTGAGAAACTTGCTCAAGGTCACACAGCAGAGTAGATCATGAACCTGAATCTGTCTGGCTCTGAAACTGTGATCTTTATTCCACACCAATGTCCTTGCATGTGCTGGGGGCGTTAGCTTCCTTTTGGAGACTCTTTCCCATGTGACCCCCACTTAGACTCAGACCGTCCCACCTGAGGCTTGGCATGGGATACAGCGTTCCCACCACAGAGACAGGCAGACCTGGGCACAGAGGTGAGTGCCCTCCTTGTCCAGGTTGAAGCCAATGTCATAGGCCAGCAGGGCTCAAAGCCAGAGGCACGACCTTCCCTGCCCCCAGCTGCCTTCCAGCTCCCAAGAGGCTTTTGTTGTTTTCAACTTGATGTTGAATAGACCAGACGCACGTTCTTTGGCTTTGAGCGTATCGCGGCAAGTGCTCTTCTATCAGCTCCTCTGCCAGTGGAACAAGCCACCAACATTAGTGGCTTAAACCAGCCGCCATTTCATTTAGCTCATGATTCCGTGGGGTGGCTGGGGGGCTTTCTGGCTGGGCTGGCTGGTCTCTGCAGGCTCTCTCCAGCACCTGTAGTCAGCTGGCCGGTGGCCTGGGTGCTGGGTGGTCTGGGATGGCCTCCCGCACACGCCTGGCAGTTGGCAGGCTGCGGGTCGGGGGCTGGCCGGTTGCGGGTCCAGCTCTCCCCCGGCCTCTCCTGCAGCAGGCTGGCTCGGGCTCGGCCACCCGGGGCTGCCAGGCGTCCCAGCACAGCAAGAGGGAACAAGACCAATGTCCCAGTGCCTTTCTAGCTTCTGCTTGTGTCACATCTGCTGCTGTGCCTTGGCCAACTCAAGTCACATCTCTTGATGAGAGGCGCGGCAGCACCCAGTGCAGAGGTTGTGCCCACAGGAACAAGAAGATTCATGGTCGTCTTTGTAACCTACTGCAGCCACCGTGGCAGTAGGTTACAGCAAATAGTGACTGAGTCCCTGCGGCGTTCCAGGCCCTGGCAGGGACGCCGGGGTGAACAAGAAAGGCCTAGTGCTGTACGTATGTGGCCTCGAGTCCGGCCAGAGAATAATCACATGATGGAACACAATGAAAGCATGACAGGTGTGTTGAAGGAGGCATCACAGGGCTGGGAGCTCAGGTCACAGAGACTATCGGGTGTGCTGTAGGAAGACTAGGTGGTGGGGACAGGGGAGAGATGGAGAGAACAGCATGTGCAAAGGCCCTGTGGAAGGAGGGACCCGGCACCCTATAAACACCCAACGAAGAGCCGGTTCCGTTTAAGTGTTGGCAACTTTGGGCTGAGAAATGAACGTTTGGTTTGCAGATGTCCCCTGCACACCCCTGTGCGGTGCAGCCTGGGGTGGGGGCAAGCCCTTCCCATGGGCAGATGTACCTGGGGGTAGTGGGCTTTGTGCGCTGTGGAAGGAGGGAGGGGGGGCGTCCGCGTGGGGACCCAGGAAATCCATGTGGAAGAAGAGACGGAGCACTGCAAACAGTGTCCTGGAACAGGGTCCAGCTCGAGGAAGGGTGAGGGGGCGGCGAGGGAGGGTCTGGCGCGGGGCTTCGGGAGCGTTGGCGTGCAAGGTGAGCGAGGTGCTGGGGCGCGAGGGGGAGGCGTTTGGACTCAGTTCTCTTGGCCGGTGGTCTGTGACCCGTGAACTGAGAATGAGGTGCTTGGATCTGGGGAAAGGTGCACAGAGGACGCCTGGGGACCCTCCCCAGCCACCTTCCGGGCGGGCCTAGAACCTTAAACCAGCCTCTGGAATTCGTGGGCCAGGCTGGGCGCTGTCCTGGGTGGGGACCTGAGTGTCCAGTTCCCCTGGGAGCTGCCTTTGTTGTCTCCAGAGCCTTCAGCAGGTGGTCTCAAGGCACATCGGGGGCTGTGGGGTTGGAAAAGGCCCGGCAGTGCTGGGAGCCAGAAAAAACGGTCATGCATGAGCCGGCACAGATTGGAAAACGGGACAAGTCAAACAAATCCGGGTGTGAATCGCTGCTTCTCACTTACATCGCTGCGAAACTCCGTGCAAGTTGCACAGCCCTGAGCCTCGGTTTTCTCATCTGAAAATGGGCCAGCTCTGTCCTCCTGGGGCAAGTAAAGGAGGGACGCGTGGGGCTGGCTCACGGCAGCGCCTTTGCTCGCGTGCACCCAGGCTCTTGCCTGCGTGTGGCGGAGGACAACGCAGGGGCCCTGGGGACTGCGCCGGGGAGTGAAGTGCACACTCCTCTGACCAGGCCATCTTCCCCAGAATAAACAGAAACCATGGCAACCAGGAAGTGTCACGTGGGCCACAGCCCATCCCAGCGATGGCCAGGGGAAGGGCCTGTCACACACGCAGGCCCCACTCGCGGCTCCACCGGCTGTGGGGCGACACACAGGACCCCCTTAGCCCTCCCTTCCTGCCTGAGATAGGACTGAGAAGTTCTAGAAAAATCATTCCTGACTTTGGGTTTCTGTTCAACTTCACATTTTATTATTACTTGATTTTGTTTTTAAGTCTTGTCCTGGAAGTTGAAGCAAACCTTCCTGCCACCCCTCTGCCATCTCCTGGTGGATGCAGTAGAAGGAGTTGCCAGGGCGCTTCCGGAGGTGACGCTGAGCCAGCGGGCCATCCGCTCTGGGAGGGAGGGCACCCGGCCCTCGGGCTCTTTCAGTCTTCAGACATCCAGCGAGGCGCTGGCGTTAACACCCCACTTTGCAGAGAGCCTCAGCCCCTTACCCAGGGCTCACCTAGTAACTGGCAGAGCTGGGATTCGAACCCGTGACTTCATGCTCCAGAGCTTATTTCCACACTGTCTTTAGCTGACTTGGGGGCTCCGCCACCGGCACGGCAGGGGAAAGAGCATTTGTCAGCTCCCTGCGTGGGGGCGACTGGCCTGCGATGCCTGCCCCCAGCACGGCGGCGCCAGGGTGGGGCGGAGGGGCAGGTGAGGTGTCCCCGAAGACCAGGGAGGTTTTCCAGCCCTTGCGTTTCTGCCTCACGGCCTCCTTGCGCACCTCTGGCGGGAATGGACTCGTGCTCTTGCTTCTGGAAGTGTGGTCCTGCCTTAGCTGGAGGTCGAGGGTGGGGCTTCCTGGAGCCCCTGGCTTCTCCTGCCGCGCCTGCAGCCCTCCACGCTGGACGCCGAAGCCCCGGCTCGCGCAGACCCCTGGTTTCTCGGAACCTCGGTGTCCTTATCTGTAAAACGAGGGACCCAGTGACCTGGTGGACGGTGCAGCGTCGTGGTAGTGGGTATCTGTGGAAGGGCCCAGCACCTTGGCTCCAGTCCTGTCTCTGGCGGTTATCAGTTGTGCACGTCTAGTAAGTTGCTCAACCTCCCTGCGCCTCACTTTCCTCCTCTGTAAAATGGGGCTAATAATCACGCCTACTTAATTTGTGGTAAGGTTTGCACAGGGGTTTCATCACAGTGGGACTGGAGGAGGTGGGCGAGAAGAAAGGACAAGACCCAGTTCTGGCTTCCGTCAATTTCTGGGCGAAAGCTGAAGTCAGCACAGAGTCAGCCCAGACTTACTCAGCCGTGCCCAGAGTACAGCTCTGCTGTCGGATCCCAGCCAGGGGGAGGGGGTGTGTGTAGAGGGTGGGGCTGATTAATAATAGGACCATGCCAAGGCCAAGGGGGCATTTTAACAAAATGAGGCTGAAACGTGGCATTGTGCATAAGCCCCACAAACGAGTCCACGCAGTGGGGCTGGAGGGCAGATGAAGGCTCATTTGGTGAGACCATCTGTACCCTCAGATGTGAGCTGGAATTCTGCCCCTGCAGCTTGGAAGCTGTGTGGCCTCAGGAGCTTACTTCACCTCTCTGAGCCTGTTGGCACACCTGAAAGGCGAAGCACTTAATTCATTTTGCTAGGTTGTTTGAGGATTGAAGGGGAATCAGAGAGGGCCAGTGCCTGGGACACAGCAGGTGCTTACTAAGTGCCAAAAGAGTGGCTTAAGGGGCATTTATGTAATGTGGCTCAAAGATTCAGCCAGGGCTGCCACTGAGAGACCACAGGGGTGATGTCCAGATGTTCTGCAGAGGTTTCCTTCTGTGTTTAAGGGGCAGGAAGTCAAGCCTGAGACATTTTTCTTTAGGGAAAATGAAGTTGGAGAGGCTTGTTTACCAGGGTAACCCAGGCCAGAGGGGTGAGGGCCAACCAAGGTCGCAGGGATGGAGGGGGAACGAGAGGTGACAGCAGAGATGAGGGAAGCGGGGGTCAGGACACCCTCAGGTGTGCGGCGAGGCCCCGGGTGATCGTGCTTTGCGCGGAGGAGGCGCATGGGATTAGCACCCACCGCATCCCCGTGGGCGTGAGCATCTAGACAGGACACCTTAGAAGCGCAAAGCGGCTTTGGTCGCATCCCTTGGGTGAGGTTTGTGTAATAGGAGCTCGAAGCTTCTCCGCACTTACAGGTGCTGACGGGGCATCACAATATTGTGAAATGAAGCCGTGAAGCCGACTTCATTACCAGCTTACCTGGCGATGAGGCAGCCGCCTTAGCTCAGGCTGACGGTTGGGCATGACAGAGCTAAAATTGAACTTGGCAATTACCGCTCGTGAGAGGTTCTCGGTGCCGTGAAAGGAAGGTTCCATGGAAATCAACCCTGGTAATCACAGGGTTTAAAATTAGGCAGTTACTATTAAGGTTGCTCTGTCAGCGTGTGCTGCGGGGTGAAGGGAAGGGGGATGGGAACGTGGGTCTTGGCTGTCTTGGGTCACCTCCTGTCCACCGGCACTGGGTTTGGTTTTTTGTTTTTTTTTAAATGAGTTCTAGGACAGAGGTTTGAGAGACCCAGTGTTAATGTCATGGTGCAGGGCCATTGGGATGATGGGTCACTGTTGCAAGCTCAGCCGTTTGTTGGCTCCTCAGTGCCCTGGAGGAAGGAATGGTGTGCTGTGCCTGAAGGTTCCCGAGCCCTCCGTGGAGTTGTTTTTATGAAGCCTGGGCTAGAATATCTCGACAGTGGCGGAATATTTGCCCCCTTCGTGCAAACAGACAGTGAGGGGCCGACGTGCACTTGCAGCTAGTGCAGACAGTGCGAGGAAAAAGCCTGTGCAGATTCGCACACGGGTTGGCCTGGGCTGTGTGCACTGACCCTCGTGAGTGGGAAGGTGGAAACGCAAGTCAACTCATTGCTTTGAGCCTCAGCTTCCTCATCTGTAAAATGGGGACTTGTGCCGTGCAGGCGTAAGGACTAAATAAGATCAGCTCGGCCCCACAGAAGCTCAGCGTGGCGGCTGTTGATGTGCAGAGACTCTTTCCATAGGCGACAGCTGTTTTGTCAAATAGCCACTCCAGGAAGGAGCTGTTATTCCCATCTTAAGATTAGTACACAGAGGCTCACAGAGGATATAACTTTGTCCAGGTTCTCTAGATAAGTAAGAGGGGCCAGGAATCAAACCCAGGCAGTCTGGCCCCAGAGCCAGGCCATTATCCCTGCCCCTCTCCCTGGGAACAGTTGAACAACAAGAAAACAAGCACCCTGGACAAGCTGCCTCTGGGGCTGAGAAGAGAGGAACATGAAAACAGAAATATCTTTTCCAAAAGGCTGCAGCTCCTCCACAGGAAGCTGAGTCATCTCTCTTTGTTTTGAACCATAACCATCAAGTTGCCTCAGAATCTGAAAAATAAAAATAAAACTAAAAAATGCTGAGTTCCTTTAGGGTGCAGGGGCCCCTCCCTAGCTCCACCCCGGGAGGAGCTGAGCAGAGGGTCCATAGAGGTGGGACCCCCTCCCACCACACTGGCTACCTTGGCCTGAGTATTTATTGCAAAGCAAAGAGCCCTGCATCACCTTGCTGAGCCTCAGTCATCCAACCTGCCAGGCGGCTGCACCTGCCCCAGCCCTGCCCACCCTGTGGGGCTGGCGCTCCCGGGGTGTGTTGAGTCAGGATCGCAGGGCTGCTTGCTCACCTGCACCCCTGTGGACAGCATGGTCCCGACCCCAGAATGCTTCCTCCCGGCACATGTGGAAGAATCAAGTCCAGAATCTTCTGGCCCAGGCTTAGCTCCTGCTGACTCCCTTTCCTGCAGATGCAGAGTGGAGTTCAGTACGTGGTGAAGAATGCAGAGACTTTTTGTACTTGTCCCATAGTGTCATACCTCTTCCTCTTAAAATGCCTCCTTACCTCTCTTATATCCCAATTCTTTCCCTCCTTCAAATCCCAGCTTAAATGAGAGCTTTTTCTTGAAGTTCTTAGCCGACCACCCTGAGGCCCGTAGCTGTGAGCACTGTCTTTCACGTGTCGTAATTACTCACCTACGGGTTTAAGCCAGGATGCCTTTGAGGCCGGGGACAGTGTCCTGTTCATATGTTGCTGCAGAATCTGGAACTGTGACCTGCGTGAGGCAGGGAGTAGGCAGAGGGAACAGAAAATACTTGCTGAGTGAATGAATTCATGAATGAATGAGTAAATGATAACAGAAGGATTTTTACCTTCTATGACAATCAGTTATCCTTTTAACTTATTAGAATCTCTGGTTTCTGATGAGCAAGTTTACCATTCAACAAGCCCTATGGACTTCTTTTCACGTCAACAAATGCCCATCATTTTTCATGGATGCATAGTATTCCTTTGTACAGAGAGCCATGATTTATTTAACCAATCCCCTGTCTATGGACTTTATTGTCATTTCCATTTTCTTATAAATAACGATGCAGTAAACATCCTTGTCCACACATATTTGGGCCTAGAAAGTTGTTTTCCATCCTAAGTATATATAAATATTCATGAGTAGTTTCTTCTAGCACTTTTACAGCTGTGTATGTGTGTGTGTGTATATGTGTGTGTGTGTGTGTTTCAAAATCTTTAGTATGTCTGAAGATCCATCTTTGTATCATGGTGCAAAATCTGCGTCTCTTTTTCCTTCAGATGAGCTCTGTGAGCTTAGATCTTGGCCCTAGATCCATGGAGCTTGTGTACCTTCTATTTGTTGAGCCCTGACTGTGCGTCAGGCTCTGTGCTAGGAGTGGGGACCCGGAGACGAGCAAGGCCAATGGTCCCGGCCATCAGGGAGCTCAGAGCCTAGTGAAGAAGATGAGCAATAAACACAGGAACAGAGACCATCAAAACAAACAAGCAGAAACCCCCGGCTGGATGAGTGTGCTATGGAGGAAATATTAATAATTCGGGTGCAGGTGAGATCAGAGGAGCCCTCTCTAGGGAGAAAGGAGACCTCTAGGCACAGCTGGGAAGTCGGTTGTGAGAAGGTCTGGGGAAGAGCGTTGCAGACAGAGGGAACGGCATGAGCTAGGTACAGAGGCCCGGAAGCAAGGCTTCCTGCTCCTGGAGCCTTTTCCAATCCGTCACCCCTTCCACCGAGCTCCCTCCTCCTCTGGACACGCTGGGCATCAGCCCCCTTTATCACGTGGAATTTGCTGTTTCCTAGGCCCTTTCTCTGTCACTTAGTTTCTTGTTCCAGTGTTCAGTAATGAGACAATTCCCCAGAACTCTTCTCACTCAGCCCTGGAATACTCTCTTAGCTTTGTGATGCTAGGAGACATTTTGGACATTTCAGAAGCAACAAAGGTTTCTGAAATGTCCAAAAAATTAAAATTGGTGTAATAGCACCCAGCACAGTGCATGACAGTTAATAGGTACTAGTATCCCCATTTTACAGGTGAAGAAACTGAGGCTCGGGGAAGTTAGCTGTTCGGCAGGCAGAGCTAAGATCTGAACACAGCTCTGTCTTATTCCAGAGTCCGCGTTCTTCGCAGAGCCCGGATTTAGCTGCCGGTGTGAGAGCTGATAAGACTGCTGGGGACAGGCCAGCACAGTCACAAGTCCAATCAAGGCTTGTGGTGGGTGACCTTGGCCCTTGGCCTGCTGGCTTCAGAGCAGTGGGAAGCAACCAGGGGAGGCTCCTATGTTTTTGTTTTAAATTACAAATGTAATACATGCTTGTGGTAAAGAAAAAAAACAAGAAAGAAAAAAAGCAGCAACTGAAAACGCCTCATTCTCCCTGGTGTAACCACTGTTACCAGCTTGGTATCTTTTCTAGTGCACATCCAAACACACACAGAGTTATTGTTTTTATAAAAATGGGACCGTGTCCTTGACTTTTTCTCCCAATCAGCTCCAAGTCGGCACCTGCAGGCCTTGCTCATTCCATCACATTCCAGAATGGATGTATGTCAGTTTATGCAGCCAGACCCCGGCTGTAGACATTTATCTGTCTCCAGTTCTGCCTGGAACAAGCAACATCCTTGGGCACGCATCCTTGCGATGCGTACAGTATTTCTTCAGGATGGATGCGCAGAAGTCTAATTGCCGAGTGAAAAGGCATGCGAGTGTCACAGGTTGACAGGTGCTGCCAGATTGCCTTCCGAAGGCCCTTCCTGCGCGACGCTGCTCCCAAGGCAGCGGGTGTGAGTGGGGAAGGCTCTTAAGCCACAAATGACGTGGAGCTGTGCCGAGATAGGGGCTGCCTCCCCTTCCGCTCCCTGAGACCTGGCGTGGAGACCGCCACCAGGAGCTCAGAGCAGGCGGGCCCAAATTGGGATAGAAGACGGATTTTGATAAAAGAGGTTAAATAACAGGTTTTTCCATTTCACCTTATAGGAACGGGATGGGGGGTGGGGGTGCCGGGCCTCCAGCCAATAGAGGACCAAGAGTTGTCAGGAGGGCTTATAAAGCTTGCTATTTCTGGCATTTTTTCTCTTTCTCTGCTGATTATGCAGCAGAATCGTACAGAGGCTGTCGCGGGCGCGTTCTCTCGCTGCCTGGGCTTCTGTGGAATGAGACTCGGGCTCCTTCTACTTGCGAGACGCTGGTGCATTGCAGGTGTGTCTCCGCAGAAGGTAAGCAGTGGGTGCCCGCCGCCTCCCAGGTGGAGGGGGTCAGGCCATCGCCGTGGGCTGAAGACAGACGATGCCTGGGTGGGGGCAGGCAGGGATGTGGACTGCTGCCTGTCATGTTCTGGAACGAAGATGCCTAGGAAGGTCCAAGGAGCTTGCACTTGGCAGCTCCTTCCTGAAAAGGCATTCTGGAGGTGATTAGGACTGGCCTCTGGAGAGCAGGGTTGTGGTCTTGGTGCCCAGAGCATTGTAGGTGCCCAGGGTGCTCAGGAAGTAGTCAATCATTCATTCACTCATTCATTCATTCAGCACACCCTGCAGTGGGCCTGGCCAGGTCATTCATTCATTCATTCATTCAGCACACCCTGCAGTGGGCCTGACCAGGTCATTCATTCATTCATTCAGCACACCGTGCAGTGGGCCTGGCCAGGTTAGGTGTGTGTGGGGGGAGGGACGTCTGGCTGACTAAGACTAGAAACAATGACAGCAGTGATGGAGACAGCCTGTGGCCTGGGACCCCAGAAGATACCCCGGCTGAGGAGTGGCAGTGGCCTTCCTAGAAGGCAGGAGGGTGAGGAAAGCCAGGAACGTCACCAGGGACAAAGTCTGAGCTGCCCCTTCCATTGCATTTGAAGGTTTGGGGAGTCAATACAAATTTCTCCCCAAATTCAGTGAATGCCACCTTTTCCTTTTGTCAAGTAAGGATCTTGAGAAAGAACCAGTTGGGATCTCCACTTGCCGTACGTGTGTAGGAGAAAAGACAGCCACAAATAAGGAAGGACCTGGGTACAGCTGTCAGGGCAAACACGCACGTAATGGGTGAAAGAGATCGCGAGTGCAGCCACCTGACATGAATGGCCGTCCCAGCTGTCCCCCCCAGGCTGTCTCGGTGACGGGAGTTAGCTGGGCTGGGGGCGGGGCTCGCTGCTGTTGACAGCGCCGTACCCAGCAGACCAGGACGCCCGACCTCTTCTGGTGCTCTGATTTATCACAGTTGTTGAAAATCTGGCTTCATGCACGTGTGTCCCCAAAACAGAAGCCTCCCGCTCGGGTCTGCCGTCCCTCATTTGGAGCATCCAGGCGAATGGAGAGGCTGAGCCACAGCAGCGCCTCTGCCCCCTGCGATGCTCCCCCTTCTCCACACTGGGCCTGAAAGCCAGCGAGAGGCATCAGGCCCCCGGCTGCTGGGGGAGGCTTTGGAGCCGGCTGGCCGCGCAGGAGATAGCTATTGAGTGCCTGCTGTGTACCAGGGCCTGGGTTAGGTGCTGCTTTCCAACCTCAGCTCTGCGTACAATCTGTGACGTAGGGCAAGCTCCCCGAGCCTTCCAGGTCTCCGTCTCTCCACTCATAAAATAGGGACACTGATACCTACTGCCCTGTGTTGTGATGATTGTGCACACACACACACACACACTGCCTAACACTTTGCCTAGCGTGTGGAAGGACCTCCACAAATATTGAATTACTGAATGAACAAGTGACCCGGAACATCAGCTCGGCTTGGGAGGAGGATGTGGCTTACGCAGGGGCGTGTGTGTGTGTGCATGCGTGTGTTTGTGTGCATGCATGTGTATGTGTCTGTGTGTGTGTGACCCGGGGAGCTCCCTCCCCTGGTGCTCTGGGTTCTGTTTAGGAAGCTAGAATGCGGGGCCATATCTGTTCCCCAGCCCTGGCAGATAGTAATTTCTTTGTGTCTCCGGTCACTTCCATGGGTTCTTGACTGGGGCAGGAGTTCATCGCAGGGACTGACTGGCCATCTTGAAACGGAATTGATCCTTTTAGTTTTAACACTTCCCGAACAACGTACTGAAGGCCAGTCCCCAGCGTTATGCTGGTGGGGTCTCGGGAGAACAGCCAATAAACCCGCGTTCTTCCTGCTGCTCGACACCCTGTTTGCCGAGCGCGCTGGGCTGGGGAGGAGGGCCCTGGAAGGAGAGTGTGGCTGGAGAGTGGCCTCCCCCAGCCCCCACTCCCTGCCCGGAGAACTGAAGCTCAACCTGGGTTTTAAGACCTAGACCTCGCTTTGAGCCATTGCTCTGTCCCTGGATCGCTGTGTGACCTCGGGGAGTGACCTCACCCCTCTGAACCAGAGTTTCCTCACCTACAAAATGACGGACTGTTAGGAGGATTAAATGGGATAAGCTATATAAAGCATGCTGTTGGTGCTCAGGAAATAAAAATACTCTCTCTTCCTGGGGAGGGGAGGGACCCTGGCGAGCCTTTGATTGGGACCAGGATGTCTGCTGGCACACGGGGCCTGAGACACAGCAGGCACCACTGGATATTTGTGGGTGGGAGGAATGAATGAAGGTGCCGGGGAGTTGGGAAGCCCGGGTCACACACACGGCTCTTCCTGCCATTGTATAATTGCCGGGTGATCTTGGGCAAGTTCTGCATCCACTTGGGGCCTCTGATTCTTTCCTAAGAGTGACTCGGGCCGGTCGCACCAGCCCTGCTGCTCTGCTGTGCTGGAGATCAGAGCGTGTGGGGAGCCGCGTGAGCTTCATGCTGGAAATTAATTTCCTTCCCGTGGCTGGTGGCATCCCAGAAGACTTTGCCCCTGCTGCCTTGCGCGTTAACAAACCAGTAATTAATGAAATTGGGAGCAGAGGCAGGGAGGCAGCTCCAGCCCAGCTGGGGCAGACTCTGTGCCACCTCCTGGGGGGTCCAGGGGCTGCCCAGGACGCGCCGTCTCTATCCAGCCTTTTCAACACGTGTGCACAGTCGAGAAGCCAGGCCCAGAGTAGCACAGTTGGGGAGTGGATTCTCTAGCCTCTCCCAGGCCCTGGGGAGCCATTTTCCAGGGAGGGCCTCAGGGGCCTCCTGATGTTGGGTGTCCCTGGCGATGAGCACTGGAGTGGGAGTCAGGCGGGCCTGGAGCCTGGAGGCAGAGCACTTACCGCTCTGGGTCTCGCTCGCTGGGAGGAACAGTTGAGGCTTTGGGTGGAGGGGTCAGTGTAGAAGGGCAGCTCTGATTTGCATGTCCTCAAGCCCAGAGGGCTCATCGGGGAGGAGATGTGACTCTAAATGGCCCTTCTCTTGCTTCACACACCCTCCCTCCCAGCCACACCCCTCCCCGTTTGTGCCCACCCCAGTAAACGCCACTGTCCCGCTTGGCTTAGGCCACAGATCTGGAGTCCTCCTTGACCCATCTGGCTGCCTTACTCGCTGCCTTCGTGCCCTGGCAGGTGCTGCTGGCTGTGCCTTGGGTGCAGTCACGGCTCCCATCACCTGGGTGGCTTCAGGAGCCTCCTGCCAGGCCGCTGCGTCCACCCTCCCCTCAGAGTCTGTTCTAGTAGCAGCCAGCGGGATCCCTGTGAGCCACCCGATGCGCACATCGATCCCCTGCTTGCAGTCTTTTGTTGGATGTCCCTTGTAACCTGCTGCATCTATTCCATACCCTCAGTATGTCTACCTGGGGGCTGGGGCACCTGTCCGGTCTCACTTTTTGCATCCCACAGGCTAAGATAGCCTCCCCCTCCTGCAGAATCACTGGCCCGCTCCTTTCCAAAGCCTCTCCCCCATGGCCAAGCCGTCATGCCTCTTGATCTTGTATATTCACACCCCTTTGTCCAGAATGTGTGTCTTGCAGGTGTGGCTGTGGCATCACAGCTTTCCAGAGGCCTTCTGTGGTTGCCCCCTCGGCCCACCCCCAGCAGTCTGAGCCAGAGGTCCCTTCCCTCTGTCCACCCGCCATGGTCCTCCCCACCAGTGCTGTGATGCTCTGGGAGGACATCACCCACCGGGATGCACCTTTATTCTCACACTTGCTGGAGGGCCGTAAAGCAGAGTATCTGCTTGGGAAACGTGAATTTAGGCAGTAAATGCAAAGACCTCCATGCAAATTAAGGGCCTTCAGACCTAGACAGACTGGAGTAGAATCCTCTGCATGGTTCGATTTGGCTGTGTGACCTTGGACAACCCACCTACCCTCTCTGGGCTTGGAGGGTCATGAGGATTGACAAAATGATACATATGACAGATTTCCTCTTCTTTCCCACTTGGGATGGACACTTGAGATGTTTAAACGACCCCTCCCATTTGCCCTGAGCAGAGCAAACCCAACCGTGCACAGAGGAGCCCTCCATGGAACCCCAAACAGGAGCAAAAATAGCAGCCGTCGGGGCAACCTGAGATGCAGAAGCCACAGGCAGAAGCCACAGGCTGAGCGGATGTCAGCTGCTCTGAGGGCCCCGCTGAGGTTCCTCGGTTGTGCCGAGCGATGCAGCCCCTTGCGCCTGCCCTCCCTGGCTCCTTCGACCACAGCATCAGATAAGGCTGGTGGAAAAAGTGCTGGCTTCCTCTCTCCAGGGAGGGGTAATCTCAGTGCCATCTACAGGGCGCACTCAGGCCCCAGCTGCCTCTGTCGCCTCTCCCCCCCCCCCCATCGCTTGCTCTGCCCACCTTGCAGTGCGCTCCCACCCCGGGGTCTTTGCACGGGCTGTCCGGCCACCTGAAATGTTCTTCCCACATGCCTGCTTGCTCACCCCCCACCTCCTTCCAATCTTTGCTCCACTATTGCTTCCCCAGCGAGGCCCACCTTGGCCACCCTGTTTAAACTTGCATACCCTCCCAATTCCCTCACCCGCTTCTTCTTTCCATAGTACTTGGAGCCTCCCGATGTACTATGTAAGGTACTTATTGACTATGCGTATTGTTTGTTTTTTGTCTCCAACTTGCAAGAGTGTGAGCTCCAGGGATCTTTGTGCACTGCTGTCTCCCACGTGCCCAGAATAGTGCCTGCCACCAAGCAGGTGCTCAGCAAATACTCTTTCAGTACCCAGATGCATGAGTGTGTGAGCGAGAACCAGCCCAGCCATCTGAAGAGGCTCAGGCTAGATTTGGAGGGGGGGGGGGATTTTTGTTTCAGGGCTGCAGGACCCAAGGTTGGACTCACATTGTCATTGGGGATTCTGGGCCCAGGATCCACCTGCCTTGGCCAGAAGTCTCTGCTGACCTTTGAGCTGGCAGCTATCTAGGGCCAGAGAAGGCTCTGGAAGCCCCTGGTGCCTTGTAGGAGGCTCCCCTGCAGCAGTTAAGAATTTGGCTTTGGAGCCACACTCTTCAGGGTTTGAATCTCAGCTCCGCCAGTTCCCGGCTCCCTGGCCTTCACCTCCACCTCTCTGTGTTTCTGTTCCCTCCACCGTGAATGGAGTAGGCAATTCCGAGCTTGCTGGGCTGGGGATTATGAAGATTACGGGTAATGTGGGTGAAGTGCCTGGCTCATAGTAGGTGGTCAGCAAATGGTGGTTTCTATTAAACAGCCATTGAGTATGTTGGCCAAGTTAGGCTGGGCTATGCTGCGGTAACAATCCCTCAAATCTCAGTTGCGCATCACAAGGAAGGTTTATTTTTGCTCTTGCTACGTGTCCCACGACAGTCAGCAGAGAAGTGGGGGGTTGGGCTCTGATCAACACACAGGGCTGTAGGTCAGTGGAGCCTTGACCATGTGGAACCTTGCTGGTCCTACAGAGAGAGCATGGAGGGCTCACGTTTGCTTTTCTGTGCGTCCACCCAGAAGAGATCCCTGTTGTTTCTGCTCGTAGCCCGTTGGCCTAATCTAGACACGCGGCCCTGGTAAATGTCAAGGGATCCCCGAGCTGTAGCATCTCATTGCCAGGTAGGGGAGGACAGCCAGGTATGGGGAGCAGTAGTAAAGTCTACACAGCAGGCACTTCCTTCCCTGCCCTCTCCAGACACATGGGGAAACTGAGGCACGGTTCATGGAACTCACTTGTGGTAGGCTGAATAACATTCCCTGCACAGATCCAGGTCCTAACCTCTGAAACCTGTGAATGTAACCTTAGGTGGCAAAAGGGGCTTTGCAGCTGCGATCAAGTGTCTTGAGATGATCTGGGGTGACCAGGGTGGGCCCGATGTGATCACAGGGTCCGCACGAGAGGGAGGCAGGGGGAGTCAGAGTCAGAGGGGGAGGCGACGTGAGGATGGAAGCAGGGACTGGAGTGATGTGCTTTGAAGATGGAGGAGGGGGCCACAAGCCAAGGGACGCGGGCAGCCACCAGAGGCGGGAAAAGCGAGGAAACGGATTTTCTCCTAGATCCCCCAGAGCAGCCGGCCCTGATGACACCTTGATTTTTTAGCCCAGTGAGACTGATTTCAGACTTCTGGCCTCCAGAACTGTAAGAGAATCATTTGTGTTGACTTGTGACTGCAGCAATAGGAAACTAATATATCACCTTAAATCAGAAATGATTTGCAGCCCGCTGCGTAGAAGCCTCCCCTCTCCGCTCGGATAGCACCGGCCCTTCCCCCACCTGACCTCGTGTTCCTGCACAGGTGGAGGCGTCATCTCTTAACACCGGCCCTTCACCTCAGTGCCCAGGCCAGGGCCGGCCCAGCGTGGGTGCTCATCAGTGTTCGTGGGAAGGAGGGGAGGCTGGTAGTGAGACCAGGGTAAAGGAGACCTTGTGCTCTGGGCAGAGGGCCCGGCACAACCCCGGAGTGGCTCAGTTGGCAGGAGAGTAGAGACCCAGCGGGAGACGGTGAGGGGGTGAGGGATGGGCTGGAGGAATCAGCAGGGACCAGGCCAAGCAGGACCTTGGGACCTTGGGATAGAGGTGGGTGTGTCCTGAGGACAGTGGGGAGCCTGGGAAGAATTTTGAGCAGGGGCGTGACTAAGGGTGACCTACGAGTGGGTTCTCCTGATGTATAACTAGGTGAGACAACCCAGTCTTTGTTCTCCCACTTTCTGGGAGGCAGCTCTGGGCCAGACACCCCATGGCTATGCTTTTCACAAGGTGTCTCATGAACCCATTTTAGAGATGAGAAAACTGAGACTCACAGAACAGCCTCACAGAACCCATCCTCCACACGGCTGCCTGAGTCATCTTTTAAAATATAAATCAGAACATGTCACTCTCCTGCAAAAACTCTCCAAGGGCTTCCCATTTTGGATGGAATCCAAGTGCCTTACTGTGGCCCCAGGCCCCCATGTGGTGTCCCCTCCCACCCCTCTGCCCCCTGAGTCCAGCTGTGTTATTCCTTCACCACAGTTGTGTGCACGGGCTCTCTACTTGCTGACCGCAGGGCCTTTGCATGTGCTGCCCCTCTGCCTGAAGTGCTCCCAACCTGCTTGTTGCCTGATGGGCTCCTTCTATTCCTTCAGGGATCCCTCAGTTAAAATGTCACCTCTAGAAAGAGACCTTCTGAAGTACGGTCCCCTCTACCCTCCAACTCTGCATTTTCTATGTTTGCCTCGCAGTCTTTTTCACAATTTGTAGCCACTTTTGTGTGTTTGCTTGCTTGTCGCCTGTTTTCCTCAGTGGACTCTGAGCCCTGCCGGGGCTGGGACGGTGTCTGCCTTGCTCTGCACTGTGTCCCAGCCCCCAGGACTGGGCCTGGCATGAAGTGGGTGCTCAGCAAACATCTGCGGGAGGATGGCTGGATGCTGCTGGACCTGCCTTGGAAGACAGACGCCCTGCATGGGGGGCTGCTCTAGGCGCCTGGGCAGCCTCGTTCCTGTTGCACCTGGTCTTGCCCACCCCCTTGTGCTGCACACAGTCCCTGTGATGTTAAATGCTCTGTGTGCCATTTCACCCCCTGGAGAACCTGTGAGGGTGGGTGGAAAGATCTCGGACCTGAATTTGGACCCCAGCTCAGCCACTTAATAGCTGTGAGACCTTGAGCAGTTAGTTTCCTTTCACTTTCTGAGCCTCAGTTTTCTCATCTGTAAAATGGGCATTCAGAGGGACAGCCTCCCAACAGGAGCCTAGCACATGGGTTCCAGTGCTTGATTCAGCTTGAAACTGCCTCATCAGAAATCCAACAAGCTCTGCAACCATAAGTGGTTTCATAAATATGCTGCAAACTCATTTGGCCCCCAAACATGACCTGAAGTGACACGAGGCTCTTTGTAATCTTCACTTACCCCCACTTGTGTGAATATTCATATGTTCCACTGCAGAAATATGCAGGTGTTGCCCTGGGCCCCACTAAAGCTATGGCAGGATTTGCAGAATTTGCAGAACTTGCACTTCATTACTTTTCTGAAATTCAAACCAATTCTGAATTCTGAAACCACACGGGTTCTGGTTGAGGGCTGAGGATCTGTGTGTGTGAGCTGCTGCCGGACCCCCTCCTGGGGCATGGGCAGGCCCGGGGGGTCTCTGACAGCCGTAACAGAGCCCGAAACCTCTGGCTTCCTCTCTGTGGCATCTTCTTAGTCACCTGGGGTTAAGTTGGGTTTTGCTGGTTCAGGGGCAGAGGTTACAGCTTGGGGCAGGGTGAGCCCAGGTACTCAAACATTTCTGGTATGAAATTTAAAAGGGGAATTTTTTTTTTTTTTTAATGAATCATCAGAAAAAGGAATCAGAAGGAAGTATGTGACCAAGGAGAGGAAATTAGGGTTTGTGAACTACGTGAGTCACCCCCTTTCTGACTCCTGGGTGATCCCTTGCTCTTGGCAACTTTCATTCATGTCTGAGACTCTCGGGACTGTATTCTGCAAAACACTCTGGGGCTGCCATGGTGTTGTACTGGCTCCAAAGCTACTTCCCTTTCTAGCCATCAATGTAAGTTTCTATTTGAATCCCTGCTATACTGTTTTACTTATTGTTGCTTTATCCAGTGTTTCTTCCCTGTCCAAGCCCTGCTCCGGGTCCTGTTCCCCAGTCTTAGATTCTCCAACCCATTCTCCACCCAGAAGCCAGAAGCCAGTTTCTAACCTGCAACTCTCAGTCTGGGCTTCATCTCAACTCCCCAGTGTGGCCCTGGAAGTTCTGTCTTGATAAGGCCCTGTTTGCCTTTCGTCTCGTGAGCAGGCCCTTCTCTCCAGCCCTCAGGCCTGGCAAATGCTGTTCCCCGGGGCTCTCCCGTCTGTCCCGTGTCCTCTCCCCTCACCTGGCTAGTTCTGCTCATCCTGTAGGTGGGTCTGTGAGGCCTTTGAACGTGGCCCTTGGCTACGCCTGTGAACCTGGCTGCCAGTGTACCTACCACTCAGCCAGGTGCTAGGTCCTGGTCCTGTCCCCCTCCCTAAGCCATCAGCTTCAGGAGAACAAACGCTGTGTGTCCTGCACATCACTAGAACCGTCCCCGACACTCGGAGCAAAAGGGTGCTTGAAGCAAGACTGGGCAGGCTTGAGACGGACGGGCGGTGTGGGCAGGGGGCGCCCACTGAGGCAGCAGGCCTCAGTCCCCTGGTCGCCGTCCCCTGCCTCCGGCCGTCTGTCTGCGCAGGGGTGGCCACCACATCATTTTCCACTAATCTAAAAACGGTTTCCCGGGTCAGCCGTGGCGGGACATGCCCGTTCCATCACAGTGGGCTTGTTTTATGTGCATCTCCCCCTCGCCATTGAATCAAGTGTCTTTGTTCCCCTCCGTGCCAGTCTCTGGGTATATTGCCTCTCGCGTGACTTTTCCGTCTGAGTCCTGTGTCTTTTTGTCTGCCGGCATCTTGCTTTCTGTTTAATTTGACTGAGCCGTTTCCACATCGTATATATTAGCCGTCTCCTAGTTGGTGCTGATATTTTCTTAGTCTGATGTCCTTTTCATTTTGGTTTTATTATGTTTCCTTCCACAGGAGATATTAATGCATATATATTTGAATCTGTCAATCTCGTCCTCCGCGATTGCTTCAAGGGCTGAGGAAGTTATCCTGCCTCCGCCGATCTGATAAACATTCCGTTCTGTTTTCTGATTGTTTCCCTGTAACATGACTTTCTGTGCTTAACTCTTTAATCCGTTTGGAGAGCATTATGGTGGGTGTCTTGCAGCGGGAATCTAGTTTGATGTTCCTAAATAGGAACAGGATGAGCCTCTTGTCCCCATTCTGTTTATGAAATAATTGTCTTTGTCTCTTTGTTTCTAAAAGAAGAGACAAAACAGAGTCGTTATGAGCGTGAGCTTTGGCAGAGTTAAGATTTGGGCTTTGCCACTTTCTGGCTGCGTGACCCATAACCATGTTGCCTAAATTGAGCTTGTTTTCTCCTCTGGGAAACAGGCTGATAATATCTCCCTCCTAGGATTGCTGCAGAGATTGAGAGGAATATTATGTGCAAAGCGCATCACATGGCACCTGCCTTAATCATGCTACACATCCATACCTCGTTGGATCTAATTCTGTCCTTTTCTCTCCTGTTGCGTTGATTTGGAGTTCTCGTTTTCTGTCACTGCGACACCGCTTTAATTGTGGCCTCACAGGATGTTTTACTCTCTGATGGAACTGGGCACCCTTCCTTTAATTTTAGGAATCTTGCTTTAATGAAACTCCCACCTGTTTTCTTCAGTGATGTTATTTCCCCCCTCCTGTTCCGCACTGTAACCCATCTCAGTGACTTGGGGACACCCTCCTTCCTCAGCACACACTGGTTTTCTCACCCTCCCAGGTGCCCAGCCTTGGCTCACTCTGGCCCCTCTGCCTGACAGGTGCATGTCATCTGCTCTTACCTGGCCTGCCTCCACCTTAGTGCCTCATCACCCCCGGGTGGCATCACGCTGGCGCCGGTACCCGCTCTGCACCGGAGCTTCCCTGGGGATCAGTTCTGGGTCCCAGGTGCCTCCCGAGCCTGCACGAGGCTGGGCACATGTTAGGTGCCCAGGTTAGGGATTGGGGAAGGGGGTGGGATGCTCACCACGCCTTTGGCCTTTGACAGTAACTGGGGCAAATCTGGCTTTTCCCGGAGGTGCAGGCTCAGGGCACCCAGCAGTGTGGTGGTTGCCATTAACCGTGGGCCACCTACCAGCCCTGGCCTCAGTTTCCCCAGTGGGTTACTGAGAAGGAGTTTGAAACCCTACCAGCCCTGAGGCCCTGGGATTTATCTTAAACTGGTGGCTCTGTAGTGAAGGCGAATTAGATTAATCCACTGGCACGTGCTGTGTAGTTTGCACTGTTTTCCGGAGGAGAACGGGTTTACGAGGACAGAGCCCCCCGCTGCCTTCCTGGGTCTCCCGTGCTCCAGATCTGGGGCATGGGGGCTCGCTAGTCAAGATCGGAGGGCTGGCCCTCAGCCTGAGAAGGGGGCCGGGCTGGAAGAGGGCAGCCAGCCTTTCTAGGGCCCCGCGGTGTGCCCCTGCGCTGCTGGGCCGCGCGCATGGTCCTGCCAGCTTCACTCCCATTTCACAGGGGAGGAATGGGAGGACGAGAGAGGCGGGATCCCAGCAGCTAAGTGCAGAGCCTGGACTTGAACCCAGGGCTGCCTGCTTCCAGAGCTGTACCACAGCAGCATTTTCCCAGCTCCCAGTCCAAAGGCTGATTTAAATACGGCACTTTAAAGTCTATCAGCCGTGTTTACAAATATCATTTCCTGTGTTATCTGGTACCGACAGAAGGAAGTGAGCCTGGCACTTTGTCCGTGTTAGGTTTTGGGGTTAGATGCATAAGTGCCAAGTTCAGGTGACCTAGAAAAACCTTTCTAGGTCAAATTACAATTTCAAAACATTTTTTTTTTTCTGTTCTTCTTTTTCTTTTTAAACTGCCTCGCGATCGAACGCTGTCGCTGACATATTTCCCTTCGAACAATACGGGCCCTTTGTGGCATGATTGAGGGCTTGTTTTGTAGCTGGGGAGAAAATATCTTCTGAATCATCTGCTGCTCATTGTCTCAGGACACCCCCCCCCATGCCACAGTGCCACCCGACATACGCGGCTTTTAGTTAATTGTCTTTGGCAAGAATCAGTTTTGGGACTTGTTCCCAACCGCTCAGATGATAGATAATTGTCAAGCGCAAATATTGGCAGTGCTGGGCAGCCCGAGGCCCCAGACCGCTGACCGCAGCCCAGCCTCCAGGGAAGAGGCCCGGAGTGGGACAGCTCCAGCTTTGGGAGGTCACAGTGCGAGGCCCAGAGGTGGCGCAGCCTCGTCATTAGAGTGCGGGCTCTGGAGTTGGACTTCCTGGGTTTGAATCCTCTCCCCACCCCTTAGGTGCCCAGGTTAGGGATTGGGCAGTGTGGCCTTGGGCAAGCGACTTAACCTTGCTCGACCTCAGTTTCCTCATCTGTAAAATGGGAGCCTTAGTCATAGTAACTTACTTCACAAGGTGGTTGTGAGGATTGCATGACTTAATATTTGTAAATCAATTAAAAGAGTGCCTGGCGTGTAGTCAGCACTATGTAAATGTTGCACAAATTATTTAGAATGAATAAATGATCGTAGCTGTAGTGGATGCTGTTGTGCGCCACCCAGGCCCCTGCTCAGGACTGAGGCACTCGTCTGCCACCTGCTCGGCGTGGTGGCTGCTGCTGCTGCTCAGCAGAGCCTCTCTCTGGGCATTGCCTTTGGTGGAAGGAGGAAGCCTTGGGCCAAGGTCATGGAGCCATGGCTGGCCCACTTGGGAACACAGTGGTTCGCTCCCTGCCTCGACTTGGAGCATCTCTGCAGCGCCGGCCCAGTTCCAGAGCTCCCCTTGGGACAGGTGGAGGCCTCTGTTGTGACGGCATCACAGTTGGGCTTGTCCCTCTGGCCTCTCCTGCACCCCCACTCCCCTAGAGCGCTCCCCGGTAAGCTTCCTTCCTGTGGATCTCACAGGCAACCTGCCCGAAACGACGGGTGACCATCCAGATGCCGGATGGATCCTGATTTCCATTTTAAAGCACGTGTTGTTTCACTTACTAGTATTTCCAGCTCTTTGAGGCGTGGCCTCGGGGTTCCTGCCATCCTGTCCCCCAGTCTCCGTGTGTGCCCCATTTGTGCCCCATCGACAGGCCTCGGCCAGCGTCGTCAGCCCGCAGGGCCCTCCCACTCTTCAGGTGAGAAGAAGGCCTGGCTCCTGGGCAAACCACAAACCTAAAACTGATGGAACAGCTGGAGGGGCCCAGAAAGCCTCATGCACTCAACCCCTCCAGGTACAAGTGAGGAAACTGAGGCCCAGAGAGGGGAAGGCCTCGCTCAAGGCCACACAGGGGGCAGGTGCCCCTCTTTTCAACCCTTGGAGGGTGAGCAGGGATGTGGCACCTGGGGATGTGGGGGGCAGGCTGGTCTTAGGGGTCACACATGTGGCGGCAGTTAGGTCATGGCGCTGTGGTCCAGTAGACGCTTTAACAGGTGCCCACGGCAGAGGGCGGCCGGTCTAGCCAGGAGTGGGTGTCAGCAGTGGCTGCATGGGGCGGGCAGCGCGGGGGCTGAGTGGGCGTCAATCACATGGACAAGAGAAGGACGGGCGTTTCGGGTGGAGGGCGCGGGCACTGCAGAAGCCTAGACGGGGTGGGCGGGAGCGTGGTCCGCACAGGGAGCTCGTGACCTCTTGGAAAGGCGGGCTGGGGGATGAGCATCCTCGAGGGATGTGGGCCGGGCTGGACGGGCGGGCTGGCAGGGGCAGATGCTCAGGTGAAGGCCGTGTCAAGAATTTGGACTTCTCCCCAGTGCGCGGGGGATGGAACTGGGTGGAGAGTGACCCGGGCAGAGCCACACACACAGGGGCCTTCTCTGTCGTGGTCCCACTGGCCCACACTGCCTGACCCAGTCGATGCTCAGGAGATAACTGTGGAATAAACGAGTGAACGAACCAGGGCAGGGAAGACGGCATGGAGCAGATGCCTGCCCGGCCCTGCGGGGCGGCGGGAGCAGGGGTACGCCTGGAGCTCTGACAAAACCGGCTCTCGGTTGGGGGGCTCGTCCTTCAGAGCTGGGGCAGCGGGTCCCTGTGTTCCCTCCTCCCCGTCCCTGGAGAGGGGCGCTGGCGCCAGCTTGGACGCGACACGGGGGACTCTGGGAGTGCAGGTGAGACCACGGAGACACGCACGTGGCATCTCCCGCAGCAGAAGGCTGGTGGAGGGCCACAAAGTCAGGAGCCCAATCCGATGGGGTCTCAGCCCGCCCTGCCCCTTGAACGGCCGCATCGGACCACGCCCTGACCCACTTCCCAGCCCCGGCTCCCTCCAGCCCCAGGCTGCGTCTGCAGCCCCCTTGGAACATTCCCCCTCATAGCGGCCAAATGAAAATGTTTGTTGAAAACAACATGTGCATAATTAAAGCTTAATGAGCGCTTGTCTGTTTGGAATGTGCAATTAGATTTATAATCGGGGATGGGAGCGAGCTCCAAATGGCTTTAAATGGAGCTGAGAGAGAGGATAATTTTTGCCATAAATCTGCAGTAATGCAGACAGTGTAGGAGCTGCCAGTGGCTGCACCGGGAAGAAACACAGGCCTGCCGGGCCCCTGTGCTGTGCCCACTGGGCTACCCTGCCCACCGGGCCCTCTTGGCAGTTGCAGCCGGTTAATGTGCTGTGATGGGACTCACCAGTGGTCTTGGAGGCAGATGGACGCTGGGTTGGAGCTGGAGTTCCCATCTGCAGTCTGAGAGATCTGTGGTCCAGCCAGCTGTGGGGAGACCAGGGCGGGTGCGGAGTCCAGCTGCTGGTCCCCAGGGTGACTTGGCTGGGCAAGGAGTCCTGCCTCATTACCCTGCTCACCCCAGCCTGCAAGCTGGCATCAGGGAAGAGCCCTGGACTGGGATGTGGCCCTATATTTTGTCACCTGCTGGATCGCAGCACCCAGAGCACATAGTAGGGCTTCAATTAACCTTTGTTGAGTAAGTGAATGCCTCATTACCAGACTCTGTGGCCCTCAGTTTCCCCATATCTATCATGGAGAATTGAATTCAGCTATTGCTGATGTCAACTCTTCTCTGTCCAGGGCTCTGGGTCAGGAGCGGACACGGCGTCTACACCAGCACTGTCCAGCAGAAATACAATGCAAACCACACATGTGATTTTAAATTTTCTCATGGCCACATTCAAAAAAGTGAAAAGAAACAGGGGAAATTAATTTTAAAAATATATTTTAGTTAACCCAGTATATCCCAAATAGTATCATTTCAACATGTAATCAATATAAAAACATTGCTGAGATATTTTACATTCTTTTTTGTTGTTGTTGCTCTAAGTCTTTGAGATCCAGTGTGTATTTTATACTTAAACACATCTCAATTTGGACAAGCCATGTTTCAAGTGCTCAACAGCCACATGTGTCCGGTGGCTGCCATTCTGGACAGCACAGATCTAGAAGGAGCACAGTCAGAGACAGGTGGGCGGGCTCTGCTTTCTCATCTGTGAAATGGGGACAGTGATTCCCACTTTCCTGAGGAGCCAGGTGCTTGGTAGCACTCACATGGTAGCTGTAGTGGCCTGTGCTATTCTCACTAGCCACCTCTTGATGTTTTGTTTTTTATTTTTGTTTGAGACGGGGTCTCACTCAGTCACCCAGGCTGGAGTGCAGTGGTGTGATCATAGCTCACTGCAGCCTTGAACTCCTGGGCTCAAGTGATCCTCCCACATCAGCCTCCTGGGTAGCTGGGACTACAGGTGCACCCCACTGTACCCAGCTAATTTTTAAAAATTTTTTGTAGAGACGGGCTCTCTGTATGTTGCCCAGGCTGGTCTCGAACTCCTGGCCTCAAGCTGTATGTTTTTATTGAGTAAAACATGTAGCACCATCCAAGCCGACTCTTGTTACCAGTCGGGGCAAGGGTCCTGCAGTGGCCCACAGCACTGGGCTTGCTCACGAGGCATGTTCCCAGCTCCTCTCAGAGGCTATACCCAAGGCTTTGTCTCTTCTTACGGGAGAAGTCTCCAGACCCAGAGTCATGAGGTCACCTTCTCTGGTTCACATAGCTTGGACACAGCGGGGCTGGGAAGCTTTTGGGGGGGCAGCCTCCTGGCCATCAGACTTAGCTTGGGCACATCCTGGCTGTGTGGCCTTAGGCAGACCCCCTAACCTCTCTGGGCCTCACTCGTGGCGCTGGATTATTTCTCAGTGGGCGGAGTAAGAAAGTGCATTATGCCTGCCAACGCAGGAGCACCAATCAGAAGAAAAACATTTTTGGAGAGAAATTGATGTTTGATATTTCAGGAACAATGCACGAAAGTCACAATCATGGGGGGAAAAATCCACCCTCAGTTGGACTTTCCTACAAAGCCTTTAATTTACAAATTGTATTTTAAATTACACACAGCAGCAGAGGCAGCAGGGGTCTCTCCCATGCTTAAGAC
Organism: Cheirogaleus medius; assembly: GCA_008086735.1. NCBI lineage: Eukaryota > Metazoa > Chordata > Mammalia > Primates > Cheirogaleidae > Cheirogaleus > Cheirogaleus medius. The sequence continues at coordinate 40,571,354 of VBSM01001118.1, forward strand.
TTCAGAGATTCCCGCAAAGTCCCACTCGGCTTCGTCACCTGCAGAAGTGAGGTAGCAATAGCCACCTGACAGGGTTGGGTGAGGATCGAATAATAAAATGAGAAGTAGCTAATAATTATGGAGTGCTTTCTCTCTCCTAGGCGCTGTAAGCTCTTTCCTTGTATTAACTTATTTAACCCAAAATGAGTCGTCATACTCATTTTTAGATGAGGAAACCGAGATACAGTAACTTAGTGTAAAAAGTCACACAGCTTGAAAGCAAGAAGCCCAGGATTTGAACCCAGAGCCCATGTTTATAACCTCTGTGCCATGACGTTTCTCCAAGTGGTGATGGGACGGAGGTGGCCATCGAGGACCTGGGTCAGTTTGAGCAGAGGCTCCATCTGTGCAGGCCTCTCGGCCCCACCCCTCCCCCGTACGTCCCTGGTCCTGATGTCTATCGCCCCGTGAGACGGCCACGTAAAACCGCACTCTCGGCAGGGCCTCGGTTGCAGCTGCCACGTTCCCTGCCTCTGTCTTCTGAGCTGTGTTTTATCGGTGCAGACGAGTGTTCTCAAGGCCCGATGCGGGGGCAGGCGGGAGCAGCGTATGCTGCTTTGATTGTTTCCCCTTTAGATCTCTGTGAGCCGCGTCTCTCGATGTCTGTGACTCGCTGTGCATCCTTGGTCTTTGATCTGTGTCTCTGTGCGGAGGGGAGGAGCAGCAGCTTCTACAGAGCAACTGTTGCTTTGGTACCTTGGGTCAAGGCCAAATTTAGAATGGCTGGCTGGCTTTGGACAAGCCCTCCACCGCTCTGAGCTTCTCCTTGCTCGCGGCCACAGCGGGGCTGGTCGTTGCAGCCTAGGAGGTTCCAGGGGGTTCCAGTGAGGTGACTAGGCACAGCTCTGGGACAAGAGCTGGTATACAGTGGGTGCTCACGGCAGTCTTGGATGTCATGTTCCGTGCTCTTTGCCTTGTCACCTCCTGTGTGTCCTACATCATAGAGCTCCCAAGTCACGTTTTTGGGGATGCCACTCTGGGAAGACCCTCTGCCTTGCTTCTACCCCCCTACGCTGATCTCATCTGGGCCTTTGTCACTTGTGTCACAGAAGAGGGCGTCGTTCAATATCTGAAACAACAAGCTGAATCTGTTGCTGTACTTTGCAAAACTAGTCTCCCCAAATCTAGCCGGAGTTATCTTTGCAGGGTGTTGGGGAGCTCGGAGCCCTGGGGGAGGAGGACTCTCGGCGCGGGAGGTTCTGCGTCTGGCTGCGGCCGTGGATATGGGGCTGTTGGAGCCAGACTGTGGATTGCTTGGCTTTCAGAAGTGGGGACTGCAAAGCTGTCACTGACCCATCATGATGAGCTTTTAAACCGGTTTTGCGCTTACTTGGGGCTTGGGACTACGGCCAACGACTGACCTGTCTTTTCCTTTAGGGATTTGTGAATAGGAAGGTTTTACTGTCCCGCTATAGCTGTCAGCTTCTCCAAAGGACCGGGAGCTCCCTGAAGGCAGGGGCTGTGTCACACCCATCAGGGTACGCCCGGCATCTGGCACAATGTCTGGCACACAGTAAGCACGCACTAGATACTGTTCAGTGAACAGTTGCCCCCTCTGTAACCTCCAAGCCCCTTTGTTTTACCTCTTGTCAGCGCTCGTGATGATCTATTTGCATGTCTGTGATTTCCCAAGGGGCAGCGACAACCTTCAGTTATTATAGATCTGCAGGGGGTGGGAGCAGCATGTTCCTCGGCACATTGTGGGCGCTCGGTGCCTGATACGACGAGGCATTGCCTGGTCTCATTTGCCTTCAACACGTTTAGATTAGACCAGGAGTCCTCAAACTTTTTAAACCGGGGGCCAGTTCACTGTCCCTCAGACCGTTGGAGAGTGCGCAATGTGGGCCCGGGATGAGTCGGCTGCTAAGCAGGACAGACACCCAGCGGGCCGGATAAATGTCCTAGGTGGGTGGCACGTGGCCCGCGGGCCATAGTTTGAGGATGCCTGGATTAGACCTTACACCCAAGACCAAGAGTGGGAGCGAATGGAAGGAAGACATGGGAGGGACGGGGTCGAGGTGAAGGGGCTGACCTTGAATCGGAGGGAGACACTTCACCTTTTCAGGCTAAAGGAAAGGAAGTTGGGATGGGTGTGATCTATGTAATGTGGGGACGGTTGAGAGAGTTGGGCGGCATATCTGATGGCCTCAATTTTTCAGTGACACAAGAAACAAGGTCATCTGCTAGATTGAGGGAGATTGGGGCTGATAAGGGGATATGAGTTTAGCATATAATAACAATAATAATAGATAACATTTATTAAGCACCTGCCCAAAATAGTTAACATTGTTAAGCATTATGTTACAGATGTTAACTCATATCTGATAGCTTGTAACAGATACCAAGAACCTCATGAGGTAGGAGCATAGCTGCCCTGATTATTGTTTTATAGGTGAGGAAACTAAGGCAAAGTGAAGTTAAATCCAAGGTCACTCAGCTAGTAAGTGGTGGAACCAGTACTTGGATTCAGAAATCAGTGCTGTTACCCAGTATATTTTACTGCACATAGATGTTGAATTAAGTGCAAAGAATCTGGGTTTATAAAAGCAAGCAAGACTGCTAAGGTTGGAGTTCAGCCAGAAAACAGAACAACCTAGGAAGGGTTGGATTTCAGTGGGTGGAGAAAGGGGACTGTTCCGGGTTGACGGGGGAGGGGACAGTGTGCACAGGCAAGGGTGCTGGAGTTTCCCGTCACCCCGAGAACCCCGTGAGAGCTGAGGCTTGGGGCCCATTGCCATGGCGGGCCCTGGATACAGGCTGAGTGATGTGGAGTCACTGCAGATTTGATCTGAGGAGGCAAGTGGTTGCCTGAAGGTCACCAGCGGTAGGCGGCATGGAAGATGGGTTGGTGGGAAGCTGAGCAGAAAGTTCTCACAGGTGACTGGATCAGCTCTGTGGAAGCTCTGCGAGGTAGGAAGGAAGGAGTCCAGAGTGGCTGTGGGAGGTGTGGGAGGTGACAGCTTCCATGACGATGAGGAAGTGCTGTCGAAAGAGCAAGTCCGTGCACATGTCCTGAGTTCGGTGTTGGGTGTGTTGAGTTTGAGGTGCTCATGGGCCAAATGGGGGAGATGTCTGGGGGAAATTGTGCACTGGAATCTGGAGGTAACTGGGTTACAGAAAAGGATTCAAGAGTAAGTGACATATTGCTACCCTGAGAAGCCATGACATTGTCCAGGGAAGGTGGAGAGAGAGTGAGGAGGAAACACCAGACGCACTTGTCTACCCGCCTATCCGTCCCACCCACCCGTGCAACCCATCCTGTCTCCCAGGCACCCACCCATCCAGGCATCTATCCGTCCATCTGTAGATCTCATCCACCACCCCCAGCCTCGTCCCATACACCTCACACTCACCCAGCCACCGGCCTCATCCATCCGCTCACCCATTCCTCCCTCTCATCCCAACCACCCGGTCCATACCCCGGCCACCCGTCTCCTCATCCGTCCATACATCCCTTCATCCCAGTAACAGACGATCTCACTAATAATTAATCATTTTATATTGATTACATATATATTGGGTTAAATAAAATATCTCATTAACATTAATTTCATCTGTTTATATTCACTTTTTGAACTGTGGCTACTAGAAAATTTAAAACTACATATGTGGCTCTCATTTGTAACTTGCATTATATTTCTGTGGGGCAGTGCTGATTTATACAATCCCTCATCCACTCATCCCTCACCCATCCGTCCATCACCCGTCCATTCACCCACCCCATCCTTTCCTCCCTCCCTCCCTTCTATCTGTTCATCCACCCACTTTGCACATCTGTCTGTCCCCCAAATATTTAATTTAGACCTATCATGAGTCAGTCACTGTGGGTCATGAGAATGAGAAAACTGAGGCTTAGAGCAGTTACAGAACTTGCCCAAGGTAGCCCAGATGGAGCTAGGATCTGACTCTCCTAAGATCAGGACTTTTTACCTTTCTCCTTGGCTGCCCGTTTGCTACATTTCCTTGAAATTAAAAAAAAAA
>VBSM01001118.1:40575473-40587567 GCA_008086735.1 Cheirogaleus medius
CCCCCCTCCCCCCCACATTTTAAAGCATGCAGAAGGTTGTGTGGTACGAAAAAAGATTTTTGATCTAGGGACGGATAAATTGCGGAGGATGCACAGAATTTAAGTTCATGTGCATCTTTGCTGTGTGTGTCTCTACAAGCACATGCAGTATGTGTTTGTGCTCACGTTTATGTGAGTTGCATTTGCACAATTGCAGATACGTGGGATATCTATGCACACCCGGGCCTACCCCCCCTTCCTATGTGTGCGTGCTGTGGGTGTCGTGTCCAGTCATGTAAAAGATCTATGCTATGTGCACACTCGAGCTTGTGCCGTGTGCACGTTGGTTTGTGTTACCCATGGGTGTGGTCCATGTGCGACTAAGTGCTGTCTTGAATGCCGTGTTGTGTGTGACATGCGTCCGCACAAACGTGGGTGTGTGGTATGTGTGTGTCCCCACACTTGTGCCCCCAGCGTGTGTCATACACCTTTGTGTTCACCCTCAGCGTGCGCAGTGCGGTGGGGGAGGATGTGGGTGTGTTTGATCTTGTCTGTGCGCACGTGGAGGAGGAGGTAGCCCTGCTGTGTCTGAGGGCAGAGGTGACGACCTTTCCCCGTGGCTTTCGGGTTCGTTCCCCCAGAAAGGGTCCCAAACGAGGAGGGGCTGATGGGTAAGCCCAGGCCTTGCTGCCCTGGAGGCCAAGCCAGGGGAAGCTGGAGAGCCTTAGGGTCCCCTTCCCTCCTCTTTTCCCCCTTCCAAGGGCCTTGACGTGGTGGAGCCCTGGCAGCGGGGGCAGATAACAGGCCTCCCCTCTGCCTCGGGGCCTCTGCTGTCTTAGCTGCTGGTCCTGAGGCCAGCACACTCCCGGGCACCTTGCAAGGCGTCCAGGGGTAACTGAGCTGAGGTGACTCAGGCCCTGTCCTGGGAGCCTCCGCCAACTTCGCAAGCCCTCCTCGAAAGCCGGAAGCAAGCTCTGCTCCGGGATGTGGCAGCTCTTTCTTAGATGTTGGTTGAATAATCGAATGAATGAATAAGAGTCTCCGGTGACCTCATGGGAATCCACTGCCCCGCCCCTGCCCTGCCTACCCGGACACACACCCATCGAGATCCAGGCGTCTCTGCCCTCCTTCCGCAGCGCCGCGGCCCTCTGCTCACGCGGGTGACGCCTCCCTCCCCTGAACCTCCAGCACACACTTACCACGCACCTGCTGCGTGCCAGCCCCGGGGCTAATTACTGATGGAGTAGGATCTAGAAAAGCCTTGGTCCCTGCTGTCAAGGAATTTGTGGCCTAGTGGGAGGACCAAACGAGGGAAAATCAAACAAATGACTCTTAAAGTCCGGTTTCTTCCCAACCGTGTGATCTTGGGCAACTACTTACCGTCTCTCTGTTTCCCTGATTTTAAACAGGGAAAAGAATACTTTCTTCACTGGTTCATTGTGAGGATTAAATGAGATCTTTTATGGAAAGCATTTTGCTCAGAGCCAGATACATTCATTCGCCAAATAGTTATTGATGGCCTGCTATGCACGAAGCAGACAGGGCCCTGCCTCTGTGGTGGTTCTGTTCCAGCCAGCATTCAATACAGGGTGGCTGTTATAAAGGTTTTTTGAACATCTTTTCCTCTGTCTCTTTCATGTATATTTCTACATTTTTAACTTATACCATACTGTTTGGTTAATATTGCTTTATAAAGTGTTTCAAACACGTCATTCAACTTAATACCCCTCCATTTCCAATTATTCTTTCGATGATTAATACAATATACTTATATATTATGTATGATTTTTAAAAAGTTTTGTTTTTATCAAAGTAATCAATGCTTATGGGAACACATGGTCTACCCTGCCCAGTTTGCTGCCAGCCTGTGCCAGCTGCTGGGGGATTCAGAGGCAACCGGGACACAGTTCCAGCCTCCGTGTTGGTCCCACTCTGGGACAGATGACAAATGTGGAGACAGTCTGTGTTGTAAGAGGGACAGACAGAGGGGAGCATGGCAGACCTCCGGGAGGAGGTGGTCTCTGTGCAGGGCCTTGAAGCATGAGCTCTGGGTGCAGTGTGGTGGACAGGGCTCTGTACTGGGGGTCAGTGCCCACACTCTAGGCACGGCACTGCCTTTTCTTTCAATAACCCCACAGCCGCCAAGGATCTCTGCCCATCCCTGTGCTGGGAGGCTCTAGGGTGGAACCACCAACCCCCACTGCCTACATGGTAAGACTGGCCTGGTGGGAGGCAATCTGAATGTTGTGGTGCTGCTTCATTCATTCATTCATTCATTCACTGAACAAACATGTGTTGAGTATCTGCTGTGTGCCAGGCACAGCTCTAGGAGCTTCAGAGGCGTCCGTGTACAGACGGACTAAGATCCCAGAACCCTGGGAGCCTCCATTTTACCATCAGCAATGCACATGGTAAATAAGTAAATTATAGAGAATGCTAGAAGGTAAAAGGGGCAGAGGGGCTGTGGAGCAAAGAACAGGGTAAACAGGGAAGGGTGGTCGGGGTGGTGGTGGGCTCTCAGCCCCCAGGGGCAGGGAGGGGGCTGGCATCTGAGCCAGTTGTTGAGCACAGTGCAGGCTGGGGACTGACACCTTGCCCGTGGTCGTGACAGTGAGTGGGAATTTTCACAGCCTCCGCAAGGGCCACTCGGTGTCGTCTGTCCAAATTACAAAATGCACATATGATTGGGCTCAGCAATGACACAAATTAATCCTACACCTAAACTCGCACCCATGGTAAATTATAGATGTGCACAAATCTTTATGGGGGCAGCGTTGGAAGAGCAGAAACCTGCCCATGTTCCATCCGTACTGTGCAGTGTGGGGTACAGAAGAAAGAATTACGTTCTGATATAAAACATTTTCCAAGATGTGTTGCTAAGAGAAAAATAAGGTGCAAAATAGTGTGTCTAGTAAGTTATCATTTGTGTGGAAGAAATGGCTATCAAATGTATACACATAGTCTTTGAAAGGATCTAAAGAAGCCGCTAGAACAGTTTCCTCTGGGAGGGACAGTGGGTGGCTGGGAGGCGGGGTGGTGTTGCTTTTTGTACTTTTGGAATTTTCAACCATGGGAATATATCTTAATACATAGATCGTTCAATGAAAATAAAATGGCGGGTGGCTGTTGGTGCCCCACCCAGACCCGGTACTGCCAGCGCAGACGTCTCCCATCTGCTCTGAGCACTGGCGGCACGTGGCTGGCAGCTGGTACAGCTCCCTGGAGAAGTATCCTTGGCCGAATGGGGAGAGGTTATGCCTCCCATGTGCCCCAAGGGCAGCTCGCAGCCGATGACTTTCTCACCTGGGCTACAAAGGCCACCCCTTGCTTCATTTCGGAACTAACTCTGCAGCGCAATTCATGCCCCAGAGCTCCCCGCGGGATCAGACTGATGGAGTCTGTAGCTGAGACGACATCCCAGCTGCATCCATTGCCCTGTCCCCCGTCCCTCCCACACGTACAGGTTATGCTTAAAGAGCTGTCCCTCAAAAATCACGTGCATTTGAACCCTTGCCTCAGGCTCTGCTTCTAGGGAACCCACTCTAAGCTGCCTTGCTCAAGGGAAGGGAACCAGCTGGAATGGAGCAGAGTGCTCAACGATGCGGCATCCTCTGAACGGGGGCACAGGCATCACCCCCATTTGACAGAGGAGGGGCCTCAGGAGTTCGGACACCAGCTGAAGATCACACACAGGGCAAAGAGGGAGCCAGGGGCTCCAGGGCCGACATCTCACCCACTGCACCTGCTCTATTGCAGGGAAATCGTCCTGAATCCAGACTTGGCAGCTCCTCCAAACGCAGGGCTATAGTTCTGTACACATGTGGTTTCTCCCTCACTGCCTGTGGCCAGGGGTGGCCTTAGGGGCTAGGATGCGGCAGGTAAAGGGGCAAAGCCACAAAGCCCAGAGGGTATGTTTGGGGCAGGCTGACATGACCCCAAGGCTCTGGAGATCGGGGACATGGGATTTTAGTGTGAGCTGATCACTTGATGTCATTTTGGCCAAGGGAGATGCTTGCATACTTCCAGGGATGGGAAGCTCAGTACCTGACTAGGCAGTCTGCAGTGTCTTTGGACAAAATCTAGAGAGCAGAAAGGTTTTCCTGTCTTCATTCTACATGTGATTAATGATACGGACCTGAGCCCTCAGGGGCCACAGATCAGGGGCTGCTCCTTCCACCGAGAGGGAGCCCTGCTGAAATGGGGCCTCTGGCGTCCTGGGCTTGGCTTCTGCAGGCCCCGCAGGCCCGCACAGTCTGTCCCACGGCCTCCTCTGGCTGCTTCTCTTGGAGCCTTCCTGAGAACATTTTAATCAGAGCTGCTTCTCCTTCTCTCTCTGTTCCAGTTTGATGGTGACAGTGCCTACGTGGGGATGAGTGACGGAAACCCAGAGCTCCTGTCAGCCAGCCAGGTGGGTGCACCGTCCTGTCCTCCCTGCCGGGGTCTCAGCCTGGGGTTGGGGAGCCGGCTGCTCCTGGGTGGAGCTGGGAGGGTGCAGAGTGGGGGAGCCCAGCCCGCCACTGTCCTCTCTCAGAATGATCAAGGATATCAGTCGAGTCCCCTTAAAAGGAACAATCGAAGTGGGACTGTAGTGCTTTCTGTCCGTCAACTCCCTGACTACTGCTGGCCTAACGTGGATGTCACTGAGAACCAGATGGAACTTGAAATGTGCTGCCCACGTTTCCCAAGCTTGGAGGGAGTTCTCGCGGCAGTGAGTCGGGTGTCCCGTGCCCCCGGCGCTGCCTGCCTCTGGCTCCCACACAGCACCGTGGGGCGTGTTTGGTGTGGGTGAGTTCTCCCGCCCGCCCGGCGCTGGCTAAGGCCCCTGGGGGAGGGGGGTTGTGGACACGGCACAAAGAGGGAGGAGCAGAGGCTCCCTGCAAGGGCCTAGGTGGTGGCCAAGGGGACTGAGTCACCCTGGGCAAGGCTGTCCCAACCCCAGCCCTGCCCTCTAGAGGGCACAGAAGCCAGCAGGAATCAGATTTTCCACCGAGAATCTGGGCTCTGCAAATTCGCGTTTCTCTAGGCTGGGAGGACCCTCGCTGTGGACTGCGATGCCACGGAGGGCCCTCGCTGCAGGCCGAGGGTCCAGCAAGGGGCTTCCCTGCAGAATGTGGTGCCGAGGAGGGTGCTCACAGCGGGCTGGGACCCTGCAGAGGGTCCTCACTGCAGACTGGGACCCATATTTTCCAGCTGGGGCAACAGAAGCCTATTAACTCGCACACCTTTACGTGCCCTATTCTGTGGCAGGTCCCATGGGGGCCGTAGATGAGTAAGACAGGGGCCTGTGGCTCTAGGGGACACTACCAGTGAGGAAGATACTGCCGTTCCAGGGGGACGTGGAAGCTCGCTGTGGGGTGCTACAGCCCCTCCCCTGCCACTGCAGGACTGCTCATGCTGGGCCACCAGGCCATGCCCCTGCTCTGGCCCGTCCCCGTGTGAGCACCGTGCTGCTGCCGCACGGCTGCCTTTACATGGCTTGGCATGTGCCAGCCCGAAGGACCGGTGGGCTAGACTCCAGGTCCTGGAAGTGGTCATTTTGGAAGACTCCACTGATGTGAATTGATTGTACATAATCCACTTGAAATGTGGTCATTGCAGCAGACCAGAGCTTAACCCTGACCGTCTCGTCTGAGCCTTTCACAGTGTTTAAATTGCAATTTGTTAACGTATTGAACCCTGGTTTCAGAGCCATACTATGGTGATGTCGCTTCTGGTTCAAACCCTGATGGAAAGTGTCGGCACCGTCCTTCCACCGAGAAGGGAAGGTGGTGCTCAGAGAGGGGTGCTCAGAGGGGCTCTGTGTCTGCTCTAGGCTTGGGCAGAGGGGAGCACAGTCCCTTGGAGAGCAGACTCCAGGCAAACAAACGTCACCTTCCTCAAACCATTAACAGTAACAGCCTCAACTGTTCACCCAACATCTTGCAGTTTGCAAAGCCCTTTCCTCAGTGGTTATTTCAGCTGATCTTCAAAACAGTGTTGAGATGAGTGGATATCATTGTTAAGCCCATTTTATAGATGAGGCAACTGAGGCTCAAGGATGTCCACTGATTCAGCTCAGGTGACTCAGCCTGGGAGTGGTACAGCTGACGTTTGAACCTGCGCAGCAGTGACTTAAAGCTCCACACGCTTACCTTGCCCTGTCTGTGGAGAGCCCCATTTCCACCCGAAGGCTGCCACCAACTTTCTCCAGCCTAAATGTCACTTCTACAGAGAGCTCTTTGTGACCTACAAATCCAAATGAGGTCCCCTCTCCACAATTCTCTGTCATGGCACCGGCTCGTTTTAATTCACGGTGCATATCACTCTTTGTGGTCTACTTGTCTGTGTGATGACTTAGTTAACATCTTATTTCCACCCTAGCCTGTGACCTCCGTGGGGGGAGGATCTGGTCTCTCTTGTTCACTGCTATGTACCCCCGTGGGGCACAGCGTGTGACACACAGAAAGCACTCAGGAAATATTTGTGTAATGAGTGAACGTGGCCTCCTCTCTTCTTTGAACTCTAGTTTCCCTGACAGTGGAACAAGGTGGTTGGACTTCCCAAGGATCCTTCTAAATCTTTTCTGGTATCACCCAGAGGGGCTTCCTAACTCAGGACTTCATGAAGACATCAGTATTTTCAGAGATTAATTAGCTAAGTCTACTTGGTGGCATGAGCCAATCTTAACATGAGCTAATTTTGCAGTTGCAATCTAGACTTATTATAATGTATCAGTTAGTTTTTGCTGCATAGCAAACTCCTTAAAACTCAGTGGCTTACAGCAACAAATATTTATCTATTTCTTGATTCCATGGGTTGACACTTTGGCTGGGTTCAGCTGTTGGCTCTTCTGGTCTTGCCAAGATAATCTTAGTGGCAGCAATAAGTTGCCAGATGAGCTGTGGGCTGGTTGATGTTGCTTCTGTTCCATGTGGTCTCTTGTCCTCCAGTAGGCTAGCCTGAGGTTGTTCACATGGTGGGAGAAAGTTTCCCAGAGCAGCAAGAGCAGAAGTTGCAGGACCTCTTGAGGGCTAGGTTTGAAACAGGCACATGACTACTTCCAGCATGTTCTCTCGGCCAAAGCCAGTCACAGGGCCACTCTGGATTCAAGGAATGGGGAAATAAATACCATCTCTTGATGGGAGATGCTACAAAGTTTTGTGGTCTTTTTACAAAGTACCACACATAGGAAACATACGGGATGTAGTTCATGCTGATTTTGCTGAGGAATAACTTAGACTCTTCTGGGACCTACAGCCCCCTATGGCTTGTTGGGACTCTACTGGCCTCTAGTCTTTCATGGCGAAGGTTCTGTGTATTTCCTTCCAGTCTTTTCCATGGACTGCTTGCTTGAACTCCATACCACCCCCCCCCCGACACACACACACACACACACACACACACACACGAACACCCTCTCGTGGTGTGTGGCCTGATCTTTTGTCCCAATTACTGGATTAAGGGTTGACATACACGTAAGCAAAACAAAGGTCTCATAGCCACTGAGGAGTCAGAGGATAAACACTCCAAGTGGCATAAAATACATTTTATAAACACAGTTAAATACAAAGTTTACTCCTTCAGCAAATGTTCATGCACCTCTTATGTGCAAGGCTCTGGATATGCGTGGGAAGCCATTTCTGGAAGCATTTGCTTCTAGAACGTCCAGTTTTACAATGTTACAGACCTGCTCTTTAATGTAACACTTCTCCTGAAACATCATCTTCTTTACCTTAGAAATCTCAGCTGAGACAGGCTCCAACCAGGTGTGTATTAGCCGACTGTGTCCCTTTTTAAAAACTTTCAGACCAGCTCTTCTGAGCCTTGAAGTTTCTTTTGCAAATGCATGCTGCATTGTTTTTTTGCAAGTCTCCACAGAATTCCTGCATAGCTGCCTTCGCTTCTACACATTACCACTCCCTCTCCCTCCCCGGACCTGTGTTTCTTTTGTGCCAGACGTGCCTGGGTGGCCTGAGAATGAGACACGGTCTCAGGCAGGACTGCAGCCCCATTGGCAGCTTCAGGGGGAGAGGGCCTGGTGCAGATCGACTCTTCCCCGTGTTGCGAGCAGACCCTGTCCAGGAGTTACAGGAATTGACATTTCCTGCTTATGTGACCCAGGAAGAGTCTCCTTCTTCCTGGGATGAGGTGAGGAGGAAAGGAAGTGGGCTTGAGACTTCGCAGACCTGGGTTCAAATTCCAGCTCTCCCAAGCCTCAGCAGGGGCCAGCTTCCCATCACGTGGGGGACTCACGTCCCGCCTCCTGGGGTGCAGGGAGAAGTCAATGCGGTGTGTGTTGTGGACTCTGCTGATGTCTTGCCTGAGCGTCACCCACTGTCTAGCTGTTGTGGTGTTGGCTGCTAACTCCTCACAGCTGCCCCTTCTCCGGAAAATTGGCCTCTGACAAATGGGAACTGTGAACCCGGGAAGGGGAATGGGGGTGGTCTGGAAGCCTGTCCCCTTCTCTCAAGGGGCGGCCAACTCTGCAGCCCCCCATGGGTCCCAGCTGGCTCCAGCCAGACTCCAGCTGAGGCCGCACCCTGCCCCTGCCCTGTCACCCCACCCCACCCCGGGGCCTCCTCCCCTGTGACTCTCATAGACACCCCCATGTCAGGCTCTGCTTCGGGGAAATCTAAACTAAGAGTATGTAAAGCACCAGTGTTCGGGAAAACTAGCTGTGACTTATTTTTATTGTTTTTATTACCGTAAATAATGCTTTGGTCACACAAGATGAGTCTCCCGTCACCCCTGGTGCTCATTTTGAAGCTGTGCTGTGCCTTGGTAGGCACTGTTCCCTCGGTGGGAACCCCCAGTCATTTTCACCCAACAAATGCCTGTTTGTTCTTCCAGGGGCATTGCAAATGTCACCTCCTCGTCACAGCCTGCCTGGCTGGGGCAGCGCTTTCCACCCTCACCCTGCTAAATAACACTTCTGCTAAAGATCTCCGAATTTTGCCTAAGAATTGTTGAAAGAACTTTGCATGTGTGTGTGAGTGAGGGAGAGAGAAAGAGAGAGACAGACAGAGTGGGGGGAGATTGAGATCGAACGACATGATCAGATTTGCAGCTTTAAAAGCTTCCTAGGGCCAGGGCGGGTACAGGGAGACCAGGGGGAGGGTGTGGCAATAGGCCAGGTGCAGGACCATGTCGTCCTGGATTGTGGTAGAGGCAGAAGACACGGAAAGAAGTAGATGGGTCTGAGATGTGTTCTGGAAATAAAGTCAGTGGGTCTTGACGACGACGGACATAGAGGGAGAGAGAAACAGACGAGTGAGGGGTGACTCCCAGGCTTCTAGCACGAGCCCATTTTCCAACAGAGTGGTACCATTTTCTGAGTTGAGGAAGCCCCGGGGAGGTGCAAGCATGATGAGGTCTGACCTAGACATGTTGCATTTGAGATGCTCACCCAAGGGGAGATGTCCAGGTGGGTAGATGGTTGCACAAGTCTGGAGCTCATGGGAAAAAATAAATTTGGAAATCCTCTGCCCATGTGATAGTAAAGCCCTGGGAGTGAAGGATTTGTGCAGAGAGAGGGAAGAGTGAGGAGAGCAGAGGACAAGTGACTCTGAAATGTCGAGCTCCAGCCTTTGCCGGAGTGGTTGGAGATGGAGGAGAACTTGGAGTCTTAGAAGCCAAGGGCAGAGCGTTTCAAGAAGGAGGGAGGGGGCCTGGGTGAAAATGATGTTGGATCCACAGCTCCTTAAAATGTATCAAAGAATGCATTTTAAGTAAATCAAAGATTTAAATGTACTCAAGAAAACCATGAAGACATCAGCAAAATAGTCCTTAAGGTATACTTTACAACTTTGGAGCAGGGAAAGCATTTCTATGATTCAAAGCCTTAAGAGAAAAGACCTAAAAATTGGGCCATAAATTAACATAAAACTAAATTAATACAATTATAAAAATTAACATAAAACGAACATAAAATTTTTGTATGGCCAAACCAGCGTGAGTCAAGTCCAAAGGCAAATGAGAAATTGGACAAGAATATTTTCAACTCATGCCATAGTTGAATGACTAGTTGCCTTAATATATAAAGAGTTACTAGAAATCAATTCAAAATCCTGGTAGAAAAATAGGGAAGGAGATATGAACCGAGAGTTTACAGAAAAGGAAATGCAAATGGATCTTAAGTACATGAAAAGATGCTAAGAATAGTTCATAAGAGGAACAAATTAAAACTACCATTTTCCACCTATCAGATTGATAAAAATCTGAAGATTTGATGACACACTCTGTGGGAGTTCTTGTGGGGAAACAAGCACTATTATGCGTTGCTGTAGGGAGAGCAAATTGGTGTAACCCCTTCGGAGGGCAAATTGTTGACATCGATCAAAATTATAACGCATTTACCTTTAGCCCAGCAACTCTCCTTTTGGAAGTATCTCTTACAGATATATTGGCACACATGAGAAATGACGTATTCAAGATTATTCATTTTGGTATTGTTTATAATGGCAAAAGACTGAAACAACCCAAATGTCCAACAATATGGGGCAGGTTAAATAAAATACATGCATCTGTCAAATGGAATACTGTGTGTCTCTAAAGAAAGAGTTAGTTGAGACCAGCCTGGGCAACATAGTAACACCCCTTATTTACAAAAACTTTAAAAAAATTAACCAGGTTTGGTGGCATTTGCCTCTAGTCCCAGCTACTTGAGGTGGGAGGATCTCCTGAGCCCAGGAGTCTGAGGCTGCAGTGAACTATGATGACCCCACTGCCCTCCAGCAGAGCAAGACTCTATCTCAGAAAGAAGAAGAAAAAAAAGAGGAAACTGAAATGATATAGACGTTCTTTAGATACATTACTTACTAAAGAAAGCAAGCAAGATGTAAAACAGTAAACAGTATAGTATGTTACCATTTACACAAAAAAGGTAATAAGAATATACGCTTCTATGTGCTTGTATTTGATTAAAATAACTCTGGAAGGTGTATGGAAACCGCTAAGAGTGGCTTTGTGCCATGGGTGTGCGTGTGCGCATGTGCGTGTGCCTCGTGGGTTACCAGAACTGGGCAGGTGGTGGCCAGGAGTAGAAAAGAGACTTTTCACTATATCTTTTTATACTTAAGGAGTTTTCAACCATGGGGATTTATTATAACTTCCAGAAGTTAAATACAATTTAAACAAGAAGGAGAGGGTCAATTAGGTGAGATGCTTCCGATGCGATGAGAGCTGAAGTGTGTGAAAGTAGGTCATTCTGGACCTCAGGAAAGCACCCGTGTATCTGATGTGTAGGGCCACGGGCAGGTCCCATGGGAGGACCGAGGAGGAATGTAAGGTGAGGACACGTAAACGGTACATATAGACGACATTGTGAGAGGTCTAGTGTAGCCGTGTGGGACAAGGGCAAGGGCCACAGCTCAATGAGAGGAGGACTCCATAGAAGGGACTTTCTAAAAAAGACGAGAGCCCTTAGAATGTTTAAGTGTCGATGACAGAAGGTGTCCAGGAGACAGGGTGAAGTTCAGGGTTCAGGAAAGGGACAGGTTGGTTGATGGTTTAAGTTTTCAGAGCAGGTGGGAAGGGTTGGGTTCTGCCCAGAGGTGGTGGCTCTGGCCTTAGCTGGGAGTGAGTGGGGACAGAGGGGAAAAGGAGCGTGGCTGGAGATGGCTTGGCTGGGAGCAGAGCATGTCTGCCCCTGCAAGCGTCTGTCTTCTCAGAGAGTTGGTGGCCGAGTCAGGGCACGGGGGTTCTCAGGAATGGGGAGAAGGTTTAGGATATTCGTCGTGGAGCGTGGGAGAGTGAGCTCTGGCGCAGGTGCTGTGGGGCAGACAGGCGGGTAGTCCAGGACAAGAGGTGTACCGGCAGCTAGACAGGAAGGACGCTCAAAGCTTCCTCCTCAACAGAAAGACTGATGTGGAGGACCAGGGACTCTAAGTGGGGTGTGGAGAGATGACGGGGGCCCGGGATTAGAGTCCAGGAAGCAGGAGTGCCACTGGGGAGCACTGGGCAGAGAGGACCCCTGGGTCAGAGTGGGCAGGGGGCCGGGGATTTCAAAGGTAAGTGGCTGTGGCATCGGCAGGGTCCTGGCGTGTGTGGGGAGTGGGGAGCTGAGGATGACTGGGGGGAAGCTCCCAGGAGGTGAGGGGCTGGGAGCGGAGGGCCCAGGAGGATGCGGGGGGGGGGG
>VBSM01001118.1:40587588-40643400 GCA_008086735.1 Cheirogaleus medius
CTGGGAGCATGGGGGCAGCATGAGGGGCTGGATGGATGGCGGGAGGAGGTGCCAATCCCACCTTCCCACCTGAGCTGGGGAGGAGGGGTGTGAGGGCATGGGCAGCTCCTCCGCAGAATTTGCGGAGAAGGCAGACTCTGGCTGAGACAGCAGGCAGCGGGCGAGTGGACGGCGTGTTCTAAAATGAGGCTGGGAAAGAGGGGACTTTGTTGTTTCTAGAGTGACAGCCCCAGCGGCCCAGGAGCTGTTTGCAAGGGGAGAGGCTCAGCACAGGAGGGCATGAAGGTTCGGGGGGCTTACACTCGAGGTGCTCACTGGGGAGCCCTGGGGCCCCTGGAGTGCGGTGCGTACCCCCAAACGTGCTCCTCGCGGAGCACGAGCAGCCGCTGTGGCCCCTGCCCCCACCCCTTAGCGTCTGCCCCCATGTTCCAGCAGAACGTGTGGCTGGAGTGCAGCTATCATATTAAAAATCCACCACCCCATGGTGCAGTGCCTCCCTCCACACCTGGCACGCGGCCGGCACACGAGACCTTTGAAGTCAGTGACTCTCGCTCTTGGCTCAGCAGACACTACTGTGTTTGCGGAGCAGCCGTCTGTTTTTCCTACCACTTGGACCAAGGGCAGACCTGGGATGGGGAGAGGACACACGCGGGAGGCTGGCAGACAGGCACCTGGGCAGTCCAGGTAGCATAGCTGGCACCTGCAGTTCTGAGCACAGATGGCCTGTGGCCTTGATGTCGCAGCCTCCTTCCAGCAGGGGGCAGTGCAGAATGCCCAGAGTGGGAAATAGATCCCGAACCTCTGAGTTCGAGGTTCTGGCCTGCTCTCACCCCTTCACCTATATTGGTGTTTCTCTGAGCCTCAGTTTCCTCCTGTGAATAAGGTTAGTTTTTCCCAACCCTAAATAATGATGATACGGATGATAACTAACATTACTGTGCTCACTGGGCCTAAATGTTTCCCATGGCTGGTCTCATCCCATCCCCACGTTAATTCTACCAGGTATGTACTGTTGCTGTCCCCATTTTACAGATGAGGAAACTGCATCACAGAGAGACAGAAGTGGTTGAGGCTTTTTGAAACCAACCAACAAAAATGCTCCCCAGTAAATGTATCTGGGAGGCAAGCGAGACCCTCCTGCCGTTGTCGAGATCTAAGATTCTCGGCTTAGTAATTCAGGCCTCTGAGTCTGTGTACCTTGTAAAGGGCAAAGATGACAAGGCTTTTATTGCTTTAATTAAAACCTGGGTGAAGAGCTCGCGATTCATATTAAAATGAAATTGTGTTTCGCCCGCTGCGGTGCGGAGAAGGTAACAGCGTGATTACTGCTAAGATTACAAACAATCAAAGGGAAAAGGCCTTTTGCGAGCATTTCCTATTAAAGCCACAAACATCACACTTTAAAAATAATTATGGCTGTGTTATCAGAACATGATTCATGAATTCCGAATATATATAGGGGGGCCCTTCAAGGAAACTGTTTCAAGACCACAGATTTTGTTCAAATCTGATGAAATTTAATATCATTTCACAGCTGGAGAATAAAATGCAAGGAAGAAAAAAAAAAAACCCATCCTATGTATATGGAGGGAATTGAGTATATGTCAGATTGGACTAATGAGCTCTCCGTTAGAGCCCTGAACACACGCTCAGAAAAAATGGACTAGCCTCCCTCGTTTTCATTGAGAGAAAACTGCCGCGAAGGAGTCGGTACTTAGACCTCACCAATCTTAATTTTGCATCCCAGTGGCTACAAATCTTATTTTAAAGCTCTGGATTCCTGCCTGTGAGATGTTTAAGCATTTACAGGCACAGGCATGGAGGCATTAGGGGCCGGGTTTGGGGGAAGACCTTGGTCTGCATTTATTTGTGCCTGCCTCATTAATGAAGATATTTTTCATACAATGCAGGGAATGTTTACAGCCTATAGTTTTGTTTCCTTCCAACTATTATGAGAGAAATTGAATCCCAGGAAACGTTCACTCTCTCTAAATGGGATGGAAACAATGATGATGATGTAGGAAGGGCTTGGGGGAGGGGAGAGCAGTGGAGTGGAAACGAAATTTCAAGGATTTTCTTAAAATCAGCACCCCTCCCCCACTCCCAGCTGCCTTGAACACAGCATCCCCTGTAGGGCCCGGGTCTTCGCTGGGAGGGTTGGAGAACAAAGGTCTTACGTGTTTGTTCATCGATACGTGTGAGCTCACTTGTGACCAAGAAGAAATGGGCCAGACGTGGGGACTTGCCCAGGATGGCACTAGGTCTTAGCTTCTGGAGGGTCAGGAGCCTGGGTCTGGCCCCTCTTCAGCCTCTGGCACTGTGTGCCCTCGGATGGGCCATTTGTCCTCTCTGGGCTCTGGTTTTGCATCTGTGGATGGATGGGGACTGGATGTGTCTCTCTGAGGAATCTTCCAGGTTGTGTCTTACAGCCGAGGGACCCGCCTCCTCCACCCCCTGCCTGAGTGCCTAGGAGGGACAGCAGTCTGTCCGAAAGGCCCCAGACTGACCTTCCCCACCTGGCTGGGTCACGCCAGGTGACAGGGCCCTGAGGTGAGGCCGATGGCTCTGGGCCAGGGTCAGCCCACTGGGCAGGACAACAAGGACATGCTGTTGGCCGGCTGGGTTACAAAGACAATGACACGAGAAGGCAGGCAGACCTGGGCTCAAATGATCATCTTGACACTTCATGGCTGGGGGAGCTTGGACAAGTGAACTAACTTTTCCGAGCTTCAGTTTTGTCTTTAGAAGTTCCTGAAGCGGTACGGAGAGAAGAGAATGAGATGCATTTATACCGGAAGTGCTCACTCTAATGTTTGCTCCAAGGCAATGGTAGTTAGCAAGAGGTGCCACGAAAGTACCCACTTTATAAGTGAAAAATCTGATTTTCAGGAAGGCAAAATGACTTGCCCAAGGTCACCCACCCAGGACATGGCAGGCTCAGGAATTAGATGCAGCATCAGAAATGTGAGCAAAGGGAGGCCAGTCAGCTATTTTATCTAATGAATGCCAGGTTATCTTAAGGGTTGAAATTGAAAAGATGCTATTGGAACTATCTTGCTTTAAAAATGTGCCAAGAAATGCCCCCATAAAATAAAAAAAAATTAGTAAAAGATGCCTCCTGATCATTTCTAGCCTACTGAAGATGCTTGACCTCGCCCCACGCCCCACCCGGGCCATCTGACGGCCCTCTGGCTCAGTGCTCCAGGGGACAGCTGGTCTCATTAAGACCAAAAGGACTTTATATGGTCCAGACAGCCAGTTTCTCCATTTCTCACAAACTCAAAGCCCGAGGCTCTGATGGCATGGGGTGGTGTCCCTGCCCGCCTGGCATCGCCCCCTGCCAAGCTCCTGGCACAGTGCGCAGCCTGAGCGACTTGGTGGGAGTCTAGGGACTACGAGGGACTTTGGCAGTACTGGTAAGGTTTTCTCTCTTTGGGTGCTGTTGACATAGTCTGTTCTCCTTGTGAAAATTCGTTGGCTGTACATTTATGAGTTGTGCGCCTTTCTGTTGGTATTCTATGCTTCAGTAAAGAGGAAAAAAATGATCAGTATATTGTATTTGTATAAGTGTCTCCATTTTTAAAGACGGGAGTGGGGGAAGGGAACCTAGCCAGGTTTGGTCATTTGTATCTTGTGTTAATAGGGTCCCTAGGTGGCCCCTACTTCTGCCTTGTTCTCACTGTAGGACCTTGATCAAATCACCCAACCTCTCCTGGCCTCAGTTTCCACCTCTGTAAAACAGGAGTATTAATACCTACCTGGAGGGTTAGTGAAGGGACCCATAAGTAGGTGTAAGGTAACCAGCTTGGCCTGCGCTGGTTGTGATCGGAGACTGATAATGTTATTTTGTTAAAATTTGCAACTTAGGGAAGAGAAGCCAAATGGAGAAGGACCTAGGACAATGTTTGCTCCAGTTTTCTGTGAACATTTTTTCACCAGGACAGGGGTGGAATCAGGGAGAGGAGGCTTGTGATTCAGGTAAACAGAAATCCAGCCCCGAGTATGGGCCCAGGAACCTTCAGGTGAGACCAACTACGCAGGCCCCAGAGGACACATCTGCTTGCCAGGTGTGGGAGTCTGTGCCGACAGCCACCCAGGGGCGGTGAGCTCAGTGCTGGGAGGGCGGCTCATAGGAGGCAGGGGACTGAGGTGCGTGGTCTTTTGAGGAGCGTGGGCCAGGCTGGGAGGGGGCGAGCAGGGGGGCCGTGTGGGGGACTGCCGGCTTTGGAGAGGGAGAACGGGAGGGAAGGGGGGCTTCGAGGAAGTTTTGCTATGCATTGGGAGGTGGGATCTTAAAAAAGAAAACCTTAAGTGAAGTTCTTCGTAACTGCTCCAAGGACTTTAAAATTGGCTCCGTGTGACTTTTGGCTGCTTTTTGTGCTGGGATGGCCCTTGGGGCGGGTGGGCTGTGGCTAGTGGTTATACTTGGGTGATGTAGAAACATTGAGCGGTTGTAGCTTTTCCTTGCCGCTGGCCTTCATAAACCACTGCTGGAGACAGCAATGCGGAAAGCATAGCAGGGGAAGGAATGAGGAAGCATTTTAAAATTTATGAAATTCTCCCCCCGAAATGGAGAAGATCCATAACACAGAAAATACCAAACTGACAAGGCTCTGGAGGAACCAGTGTCCTCATACGTTGCTGTGTAAATTGGTACAACCAC
Organism: Cheirogaleus medius; assembly: GCA_008086735.1. Lineage (NCBI taxonomy): Eukaryota > Metazoa > Chordata > Mammalia > Primates > Cheirogaleidae > Cheirogaleus > Cheirogaleus medius. The sequence goes on from VBSM01001118.1 coordinate 40,592,252, forward strand.
TTTAAAAACCCAGTTTGCAGTATCTAAAGCTGCACGTATGTCTCTCTGACCCAGCAATTCAACTCCCTTAAATGCCGCGGTGTGTTTACGAAAAGATACATATAAGAACGTTCATAGCAGTACTTTTCATCCAAGCACAAAACAGTCCAACTGTCTATCCGAGGTAGTCTGGGTAATTGATTGCAGAACATTCCGACACAGTGGAATACTATACAACCATGAGAACGAACGATTTATAGCCACGTGTGATCAGTGGATGAATCTCACAAACATTATGTTCCGTGAAAGAAGCCAGACGACAAAACAGAACATTCCACATCATGCCATTCACACAAACCACATGAACAGGCAAAACTTATCAATGATGATAGAAATGCAAACTGTGGTCACGCTGGCAGGGGCTGGGTAGTGACTGTAGGGGCTGCAAGGGACTTCGGAGGTCCTGGTAAGGTTTTCTCTCTTTGGGTGCTGTTGACATAGTCTGTTCTCCTTGTGAAAATTCATTGGCTGTGCATTTATGAGTTGTGCGCCTTTCTGTTGGTATTCTATGCTTCAGTAAAGAGGAAAAAAATGATCAGTATATTGATCAGTATATGATCAGTATATTGTATTTGTATAAGTGTCTCCATTTTTAAAGACGGGAGTGTGGGAAGGGAACCTAGCCAGGTTTGGTCATTTGTATCTTGTGTTAATAGGGTGCCCAGAGTGGCACGTTCCCATTGGGAGTGTGGATGGACTAGCCTTTTACAGTCTGAGCAATTTATTTAACTTCCTGGGAGGGGAAGACTTATTTTAGCCTCATAATGGACGATGAGCTGTGAAATTGCTCCAGCGGTGGCTTGCCCCCGGGAAGCAGGTGGCGCGGGCTTCCCCAGACCTGCTCAGCTCTACGGGCTCTGGCCCTCACTCATGTTTCTTTCTGGACAGAGTTTTAGGAAACGTGTGAAACATGAGCATCTCAAAGCACATGCACGTGTGTGTGTATATGTGGTTTTGTGATGCTGTGCTGTGTGCCAGAACATCTTGTTAACGGAATAGTTGAAGGTGTCTATGGAAAAGTTTCTCTACGCACAAGCACACACGTGCTTGTGTGCAGACACATCATGCACAAAGACAAGCAAATACAAATACAATATGCAGGCATACGCATTGATATATGCCTCTCGACACATTGAGAATTGCTGCGTGGCTCTAGGCAAGTTACTTAACCTCTCAGGGCCTCAGTTTCCTCAGTGAAATGGAGATGATAAAACACCTGGCTCTCGGGGCTGTTGTGAGCAATACTCACATGTGTGCACGTGCACCACATGGATGAGATTTTTCTCTGTTTATTTGTTTAATGGCTGCCTTTCTCCTAGACGGTGGGCTTCGTGGGAGCAGGGACCTAGCATGTAGTAGCAGCTAAGTTAATATCTGGGGAGGGAGGGAGGGATTGAACCAGCAGTTCTCACAGACCCCCTGGCACCCGTGCTGGTGTTTGGACACATTCACAAGTGCATCTGTGTGGGCATTTGTACACGTCTGCAGACACAGGCATTCACCGCTGCCCGCACATACAGGGATATACACACACACACCCAAAATGCCATGTCCAGACTGAGAACTCAGAAGGGTGGGTGTGGCTGCAGTTTGGGGACTCTGGACTTGGAATTTTGTGGCTCCAGGTAACTCTAATTTATTATGTGACCTTGAGTAAGTCCCTCCTCTTCTCAGAGGTCAAAGACTCCCAGCTGGCATGTAACAGAACGGGACTTCGAACCATGATCAGTCTGGATCAGAGCCTATGCTTTAATGCCCACGGCCTTGCTGTGCAAGTACACCAGTGGAGCAGCGGCATCCCTGGAGCTTGGTGGGCCTGTGGCATCTCAGTCCCCACCCAGACCTCCTAATCAAAGTCTGCATTTTGATAGTTTCCCTAGTTGATTTGTGTGCACATGGCAGATCGAGAAACGCCGGGCTAATGTGTACTGCCTTCCTCAAGCATGAGGAGGGATTAGAGAGTCCACGCTAAAGGGTTTCTAAGCTGGTGGGCACAGGCGCATGCCCACCCCGAGGAGCAATCGGAGAATGGGAGGGAAGGCAGCTGGGAGCTGCCCGTGAAGACAGAATCAATGTGGAATCTTCTGAGCTGCTTCCATGAGGAAGCCCAGCCCCTCCTGTTTATGAGGAAGCAGAATCAGGTGGCCAAGAGTACCAGTTCGTGAGCTGGACTTTTTAATTTTAAAAACAACACATGTTAATCAGCTCATGGTTCCTCCAGGTCAGGAATCAGGTGTGGCTCAGCTGGGTGCCTCGGGCTTAAGAGCTCTCGGGAGGCTGCACTCTGTGTGATGGTCAGGGCTGTGGTCTCATCCAATGGCTCGACTAAAGGCGGGTTCGCTTCCAAGCTCCCTCTGGTGGTTGTTGGCAGGATTCAGTCCCCCCGGGCTAGACTGTTGAGTTGGAATCCTGGCTGCGTCTCTTCCTTCCTAGCTGTTTGACTTTGAGCAAGCTTCCTGTCTCAGTGCCTCTGTTTCTTCCTCTGTGAAGTGGATTTAATAACAGCACCTGCCTCAGAGAGTTGTTGTGAAAACTAATAAATTCATGCATGAAAATTGCATAAAACAGGGATATACATACACATAGTACATGCTCTATAAATGGTTTCTGCTATTATTATTATTTGAACAAAGCTGTAGAAAAGCAGATCAGACCAATGTGAGGATGGGGGCTGACCTACTTTTTCACTAGTAACTCTTTAGGTTGCAGCACAAGTTTGGCTTGGAGTGGGTGCTCAATAGACCTTACGAGAGTGGATGAACTTTGGGTGGCAGGGCCCTGATGGCATGTTTGGGGCATATTAATAGGAGTATGGGGTCCAGGCTGCAGGAGGAGCGGGCCTTGCTCCATTCTGCTCAGAGCAAGCCTACAGTGCTGGGCTCCATCCTTGGTACCACCACCTGGGAAGGCAGTGGGGTGTTGCGGAAGTCCTGTCGGTATCACCTGGGAGGACAGTGGCCTGAGCAGAGGAGCCAGCACATCCAGGGCCATGGTGATACCAGAGCATGTGGTGTCTGGGGGCAGCAGTGGGCCTACTCTGGCTGGCATCAGGTGAGGTTGCAAGATCTGGTCCAGGAGGCCTCAGATGCCAGACGGAGGCTTTGACCTCTCTCTGCAGGCAGCCTTGGAAGGGTCTAAGCAGTCAGTATCCATGGAGCAGCACGTGCTGGGGGACTTCCCTGTGCAGCCTGGTGTCACACGGGATCTCAGGGCACTCACGGGGGCCTCTCTTCAGAGATCTTGAGTGTCTTCATCCACAGGCAGCTAGCTCGGCACATCTTTAGGCAATGCTACTTCTGTTATTTTCAAAAGGTAGAAATGGAAAAGAAAAGCTGCAGATAGACATACTTTTCCAGAAACTATTTTAACACAGAAACAACCAGAGATCCTGCTCGTCATTTTAAAATGCTTTTAAAATCAGCAGTGCATCATGCATGCCTGTGTACCTGCAAACCAGTGGCCCAGGCAGGAATTAAATTTGGATTTAAAAAATCCCTTGGTCAAGGCCAGGCGTGGTGGCTCACGCCTGTAATCCTAGCACTCTGGGAGGCTGAGGCGGGCGGATTGCTCGAGGTCAGGAGTTCAAGACCAGCCTGAGCAAGAGCGAGACCCCATCTCTACTAAAAATAGAAAGAAATTAATTGACCGACTAAAAATATGTAGAAAAACTTAGCCGAGCATGGTCAGGATTTTGTAAATGAAGGTTACAAACCTTTAGATACTGCCTGTGGCTCCTTCCATGCTACAGCGGCAGAGTGGAAGAGTTGTCACAGACACCGTGTGACCCACAAAGCCAAAAGTACTTACCATCTGGACCTTTGCAGAACAAGTTTGCCGAGCCCTCTTCTAGGACATCCAAGGGAAAGTGTCAAAAAGACAGTTGGATATGCGGTCCTAAAAATGTCATTAAAAAAAACAAACAATGCTGCCGCGTATTGGCAAAGCGAGCTTCCTTATCTGTAAAGTGGGGTGATGCCGGGTGCAGCCTCTTGTCACTCAAATGCCATTGCCCCAAGGTTATCCCCGGCTTTGCTGCTTAAGTTCTGCTGGGACTGTGTCTTCCTAAAGAAGGAAGCCCCAAACCCCAGCCGCCAATCCTCCATCTTTCCAGAACCTCCTCCTCCCCCGCAGGTGAATCACCCAGAAAGCTGCCGCCGCCTTAGGTGAGTCAGGTAGTTCCCTGGGCAAGAACGCATAGAGATGATCATGTTTGTTCCTAAACAGGGTTTTAGTAAACAAACGCATGTCTAAGGTGCCCGCCCATCATCCTCCCATGACGATGCCTCCATCTGCTCCAGTCCAAGCATTTCGGGGTCAAGAACAGCCATGAAGCCACTGTGGCTGACAGTGTGGCAGGCCACCAGCGGGACAGCGTTGGGCACACTGCTCTGTGACAGCCATGGCTCGCCTGGGAGTTTCTCCCCGTAAATAAAGGCTTGAAAAGATATTACGTCTCCCCTCCCCCACCTCCTCCAGAACCCACGTTTAATTTTAACAGTGTGGCCTTTCCAGTCCTGTTTGGCTTGTTACGGTATGGGGCTTTTATTTATTTATTTTTTAAAAAGCATCCTTAGTCCAGGAAAATGACAGGCCGGGCAGAAGGGATAATTGCACTGATTTTCCGAAGTGCTGCAATACTCCAGATCTGATGTACGGCAAGGCACGAACGAGAAAGATTCTATTAAACATCTCTGGGACGGGTGACACAGGGGTATTATCCGAGATGATTAATTTGACTCAGTCATTATGGACACAGACAAGCCCGACAAAATTGCGTTTCGTTCCCCACAGAATTCATAAAATCGCTCTACCCATGATAAGAAGTTCCAGTGCTGGGATCCCCGCTCTGGTGGATGGGGTTGGGGGGTTGGATTAGGTACCATTTTCCTGCCGAGAACACAGCTGGGAGACACTGGATTGCTCTACAGTCTTTTGGCTGAGACGTTCTTATAGGTGTAGGTTTTACTTGTTTAAATGGTAGGATGGCTGTGTAATTTACTGTCCAAACTGGGATGTTTTTTAGCAAGAGAGTGCTTTTAACCGCTACCCCGGGACAAGAGGCATGAAGCAGAACTTTCCTGGGCTAACCTGGGTTAATGTGTGTGTTGGGAGAGGTGTGAACATTGGTAGAGCAAGCTTTGGCGTCAGGAAACTCCTCGATTCCATAACTGCTGCCCGTGTGTCTTTGGAGAAGTCATTTTGCCCCTCTGAGCCTCAGTTTCCTTGTCTGTAAAATGGAAAGGCTATTTAACACTTGTTATTTTTACCATCTAAGGTCTTTTCTTTTTTTTCCCTTGAACGTGTAGGCGGGTTGACGTTCTGTTACTGTTGTCACATCTGTTTCCCTGTGTAATTCTCTGAGCTGTTATGTGATCTTTTGAAGACAAGGAAGCCAAGGAGTAGGCAGTTTGGATAAGTTGTCAAAAGTCCCTCAGCAAGTAAGTGGCAGCCCTGGACTCCCCAGGTCATTTTAACCCCAAAGCCAGAGTTCTTTCTGCAGATCAAACAATAGTGCTCACCGATTATATATTCCAAGCATCTCCAAGCTTTGTTGGGAGGAATATTTGAAATATGTGAAAACATCTGGAACCCCAGAGCCCTGTGTCAACATAAGGTGCCGTTGCTGTAACTGTGACTCTGGTTTATACAGCAGGCTGCCCTCCCCTGGGTACAAGAACACGTGGGTTCCTTTTCCTCCCGCACTGGCCCCAGACTTGCTCTGCTGGATCTCCCTTGCCTGCTTAGAAGACGTCTCTGGCAGATCTCGTAGCTTTTGGGCATTTTGAACTATGAGAATCACATCTGCAGTTTCATGGCCTGTGATCTTTCTTCCCGGCTCATGGCCTTGGGAACCTGCGGTGGGGACGGGGGTGGTTCAGCACTTGCCCCTCCATGCCAGCTCCTCTGCTGCTGCTGGGGACTCTAGGACAGGACAGGGCGAGATGGGATTGAAGGAGTAGGGTCATTACCTCTTGCTATCGGTGTCTGCTGTCGTGGCTCTTTCCGGTGAGCTACACAGAGCTAGGATTCACCTGCAGCTCACCTGTTGGGACCTGCCCTGTAGCTGGTACACCTGTTGACATATCTCCTGCTGCTGAGGTCTCCTTGCTCTATCGGGCTACTGTCTTGGGTGGGATCCCTTTAGATGCCTTCAGCCATCCACCTTCCTTAGCATTCACTTGCCCCAGGAAGTCACATGTCCTAAACTTACTAAACTGTGTAGGTGCAGATTGCTCACACTCTCTCTCCCTCCCTCTCTCAATCTCTCTGTCTCTCTCTCTCACCTTGCCCTGACATTTCAGGCAGCTCCAGCTATACTCTCATCTTCCAAAATCTTCCTGTGATGACCAGATACTCATTGGTGTCCTAAACTTCTCTGGAGACACAAGTTGGGTTTTCCTAAGAAGCCTTTCTCACCAGGCTTCACCAGGGAGTGAGGTGCCACGTCCCCTTTTGTGGCATACTTCAAGTCTTAGCAACCTGTTTGGAGAAAGATCAGGTGGCCCTCCTCCCTCAGCAAATCTGCACCTCTCTCTCGCACAGCACTGGGTGGGCAGTGGGGATGGAGGTCAGCATGTCAGTGTGAGAACCTTGTAGGAAGCTTTAACTGGGTTAAAGTAGAAAGCCATCAAATAATGAAAGGAACATTTCACCAAGAAGATACTGTAATACTTAATAAGTAAATATTTAACAACATAGCTTTGAAATATATGAAGCAAAAATGGACAGAAATACAAGGATTTGATAAAATCACAATCATGGTGGATAATTTTTAACATACTACTCTCAGAAACCGAAGGATCAAGCAGAAAAAGAAAAATAATAGTTATTTAGAAGATGTAAACAACAGAATTAGCAAACTGGAAATGATAAACTTTGACCAAAATTAGCCTGATACTGTGTTATGAAGAAATTCTCAATGGATTTTAAAGAATCAATATATTTTTCATTCCTTTTTGGGTATCTTCTTCTTTTTTCTTACCAGTGGTTACCTATTTTGTTAGCCTTTTCAAAAAGCCAGCTCTTCCTTGTGTTTCTTATCTAAAATTTGTTTTCTATTTTATTACTTTTTATCTTACTGACTTTTGGGTTATTTTGTTACTCTATTTTTACCTTCTTGAGTTAAGTGCTGAGTTCATTTATTTTGCCTTTTTTGTCTTCCAATTAATTCGTTTAGGTAAAAAAGTATAAATTTTTCAATGTTCATCTCTCATAGGTTTTTTCAGATGGTGTTTTCGTAATTTCAATTGTGATTTTCTCTTTGACCCAAAAGTTATTTAGAAGATTGCTCTTAAAGTGTCTGAGTATTTAGGAATATCTCCTTCCCTCCAATTTTTCTGCTCTCTCTCTTTCCCTTGTTTGTTCTGTTAATAACTAGGTTTGTGCATTTAGATCTTACAATGTGGTCTATATAATTTCTGCCTTTTGGAAAAAGTTTGAGATTATCTTTATGTCTAGTACATAGTTATGTTTTATAAGCATTCCATAGATATTTGCAAGGAATGTATTTTTTAAAAATCAGGACAAATCAGGAAGGTAAAATAGGTTATTCAAGTCTTCTGTTCTTACTCATTTCTATCTGATTGATTTGTCTATTTTCGAAAAGATGTGTTAAAGTGGCTCACATAGTTTATGGTTTTGTACTTCTAACAGTTTTTTTATATTTTATATGTCTATGGTTTATCAATCTACATAAATGTTTATGTCTGTCATTTCTTCTTAGTGAATTATATCATTTATCAACTTAAATATTCCTCTTGGTCTCTTTAGTGCTTTTTGCCCTGAATTGTACTTAATTTGTCATTAATTTTGCCACTCTGCTTTTTATGTGCCTGATATATCTGTTTATTTTTAACCTTCTATGTCATTTTATTTTAAGCATGTCTATTATAAATGTCGTATGCTGGATTCATTTATCTTAATCAAACTATTAATTTTTTCTTTTAATAAATCAATTGAAATCATTCATAATTTATTTTGATTACTAAATTTTGAGTCTTAATACTGCCATTTTATGACACTCTTTATTATCATGTTTCGTAGTTCATTTCTGTTTTCTTTTCAGATTTTTCTTAGGTTGCTCAAGTTCTATTTTCTTTCACTTTTTTTTTATTCCTCTGATGGTGCAGAATTTCTGCTTTTACTTAAAATTATAACAAATAGTTAATAAATTAATTCAGTAAAGTTTCAGGGTGTAAGATCAACATGGCCAAATCAGTTGTTTTTCCATAAACCTACAATGAACAGTCTAAAAAGGAAACTCTACCATAACATCTAAGAGAATAAACTATGTAGGAATAAATTTAGCCAAGACTTATAAACTGAAAACTACAAAAACACTGCCAAAAGAAATTAAAGAAGATCTAAATAAATGGGAAGACATCCGTTTTGTGGATTAGAAGACTTAATATTATTAAGATGCCAACACTACCCAAGAGATCTACAGATTCCATGCAATCTCTATCAAATTTCCACTGGTCTATTTTGCAGAAATGGAAAAGCTTATCTTCAGATTCATGTGGGATTGCGAGGGGCCCTGAATAGCGTGAATAATCTTGAAAAATAACAAGTTGGAAGACTCACATTTCCCTATTTCTACAAAGCCACAGTCATCAAAACAATGTGGTACTGAAATAAGGGTAGACACAGAGACCAAGGGAATAGAATTGAGAGTCCAGAAATAAACCCATACATCTATGGCTAGTTGATTTTTGACAAGGGTGCCAAGACCATTCAACAGGGAAAGAACAATTTTTTCCCCCGAATTGTGCTGGGATAACTGAATAGCCACGTGCAAAATAGTGAAGTTGGACTCTACCTTATGTCATATACAAAAGTTAATTCAAAGTGGACCCATCTGATAAATGATTGAGGTGATGGATATGCCGATTATCCTGATTCGATCGTTGTACATTTATACATGTAATATCACACTGTACTCCATAAAAATGTACAGTTGTTATGTATCAATTAAAAATAATAAAAGCAAAAAAATTAATAGTTTTACCAAAAAAAATTGATTCATGATCTATATATCAGAGCAAAACCCATAAAACTCTAATAAGAAAACATGGGGGTAACTCTTCATGACCTTGGATTTGGCAGCGAATTCTTAGATATGACAGGAAAAGCATAGCAAGAAAAGAAAAAAATAGATAAATTGGACTTCATTAAAATTAAAAACTTTTATGCACCAAAGGACATCATAAAGAAAGTGAAAAGACAACCTACAGAATGGGAGAAAATATTATGCAATCATATATCATAAGGACCTAGTATCTAGAATACATAATGTAAAGAACTCTTACAACACAACAACAAAAAGACAACCCAGTTTTTCAAGTGGGAAAAAGACTTCAATAGACATTTCTCCAAAGAAGATATGCAAGTGGCCAAGAAGCACATGAAAAGATGTTCAACATCATTAATCTTTAGGAAAATACAAATCAAAACTACACAATAAGATACCACTTCACACCCACTAGGATGGCTATAATTTGAAAAATGGAAAATAAATGTTGGCGGCAAGGATGTGGAGGAATTGGAATCCTCATACACTGCTGTTGGAAATGTATAATAAAATGTGCAGCTTGGCAATCCCCAAAATGTTAAACATACAAATACCAGATGACCCAGCACTCCATCCTTAGGTATATACCCAAAAGAATTGAAAAGAGGGCCGCAAACATATCTGTGCATGCTCGTCCATAGTATCACTATTCACAATAGTCAAAAGATGGAAACAGCCCAAATGTCCATCTACAGGTACATAAGCAAATTGTTGAATATACATGCAATGGAATATTATTTAACCATAAAAAGGAATGATATGTTCATAGCACTGATATGTGCTATGAACCCGCAAAACATGCTAAGTGAAAGAAGCCAGACACAAAAGGTCATACATTATATGATTCCATTTATATGAAAATATTCAGAATAGGTACATTCACAGAGGCAGAGCAAAGACTGGTCGTTACCAGGGGTTGAGGGGACAAGGGGGACAGGGATACATTGCTTAATGGGGTACGCTGTTTCCTTCTGGGGTGATGAAAATGTTCTGGAAATAGATACAGGTGGTGCTTGTGCAGCATTGTGAATATACTAAATGCCACTGAATTGTTACTTTAAAATGATTAATTTTATGTTATGTGAATTCACCTCAATACATTTTTAAACATTATAGCAAATATATTTAAACCTACAGTTTTCTTACAACACAAATGACGAATCAGTGTGTGTAATCTCCTCCGCAAAGGAAGACACAGCTTCCAGCTGAAATCGTCTAGATTTTCAGTTTGGGATCAGTATTAATTTTATAATCCTATACCTCTTCCATTTTAGAAATCCTTAGTCAGCAGTCACATTTTAAATTTCACTTTATCAGCAACTATTTTGAATTAATATAAACTGTCAGCTCACCGCTCTTTCTAGAATCCCTCTCGTGTTTACTTTTCATTCTCTAGGTTTTAGCTTTAGGTATTTTTCCAGAAAGGATTAGTTAAAAGAATTTTTATTTTTCCTTTCTATGGTTGAATTTTTGATGAATTTGTCGTTTTATTGTGGTGAGTGAATGGGTTCATTGTGATGATTTGATACAGCACAAGCTCATCACTGTCATAGGCTTGGATGTGCTTCAGAGTCCTTCCTCCCTGCCTCGTCCTCCGGCCCAGAGGCCTCCCCCGTGCCTGCTTACTCCCCTGTCTCAAGAAGTTACTGCCTCCAATGCTTTAAGATCCCTCCTCCCAGGAATTCCAGGAGAGGGCAAGCCACACATCCTTTGAATCTGTCTGGCATCCTTCCCTTCCTGGAATCGGGGTATGGAAGACAAAACAGACAGTCCGAACTGCTGGCCGCTCTTTGATTTGGAAAGAGAAGTGCAAATGCAGGGGCTGAGGAACCAGGCGATTCTAGCAGCCTCCTGACACATCTCTGCGTGGCGGGGGACCCCCACCGCTGTGCTTGTTGGTAAATCTCCACCTCCTGGCCCTGTTGTTTGCCTCGATGTCTCTCCCTCCGACCCCAACTCACACCCCCAAAGGACAGTCAGTTTGGGGTTTTGGGGAGGACTGACTGCTGGACTGATTCCAGCCACCTGTGTCTTTTCCTCCGGGCAGAGCCAAGGGTGAGCCTTCACCTGGAATTCCTGGGACGGGAGGCTCTTCCCGATCTGCCAATCCATTTATTTTCTTATTACTATTTCTTCTGGCATTTAGTGAGTAGTTCGTTCGTTCATTCATGCCTTTATTCATTCATTCATTTAGCAAATACTTGTTGAGAATACACTACATATCAGGCACTGTTCTAGGAACTGAGGATCCCACAGTGAGCAGAACAGATGAAAATCTCCTGTGCGTAGGGAGCTTGGAGCTGATGTCCCAGTGCGGCAGTGACAGGTGCTAAATCATAAACATAATAAATTAAGAAAACATATGGGATGTTAGAAAGTGGTAAGTGTTTAAAAAAGAGAGAGCATGACCAATGGTTTGTGATGTTAAGTTGAGCAATGAGGGTAACCTCCTTGAGAAGCAGGTGTTTGAGCAAAGCCCCAAAGGGGTGAAGGAACAGGTTGTGTGGATATTTGAGAGAAGAGTGTTCTAAAGAGAGGGAACAGCCAGTGCAAAGGCCCTGGGGCAGAAGCATGTATGGAGTGGTCTGAACAAGGAGCATTGGAAACAGTGATGTCAGAGAGGTAAAAAAGGCAGGTGGCATTGAGGGGAGCTAGACCATGTGGCATGGTGTGGGGGGGCCATTGTGAGAACCCTGTTCCTACTCTGAGTGAGAAGGAGACCACTGGAGGGTTGTCAGCAGAGCTGATGTTTCACCAGGATAATTCTGTCGTGAGTGAGAGTAGCCCACAGCAAGGGTGGAGGCAGGGAAAGCAGGTAGGAGACCGCTGGCCGAGTCTTCCAGGGGAAAGAGGATGATGCCTTGGATCACAGTGGTCACACCTTGGATTTATTCTCAAGGTGGAGCCAGTGGTATTTCCTGATGGATTTGGCGTCAGATATGAGAGAAAGAGAGGAATCAAAGCTAATGCCTTGGGTTTTGGCCAGATGACAAGAAGGATGGAGTTGCCGCTGGCTGAGGGGGGAAGACCGTGGCAGGGACAGGCTCTCTTTTCAATGTGTTAAGCTGTTTGAGATATTGACCAAAATCCAAACGGAGGTGACAGATGACAGTGGGCTATGTGAGTCTGTAGTTCAGGGGAAGGTCCGGCCTGGGAGCACTGGGGAGTGAGCAGCAGAGGGCTGGTGTTTAAAGCCACGGGTCTGGGCGAGAGAAGCAGGGGGTGAATGGACTTAGAGGAGAGTCTAAGATCCTGGCCGCGGGACATGCCAGCATTACCAGGCCGAGGAGAAGAATGGGAACCAGTAAACGACACGGAGATGTTAGAGGCCCAACACCTCTGGTGTCCCAGAAGCCAAGTGAAGCAATTTGTTCCCAGGGAGGGGACGTGCCAATTATGTCAAATTCCACTGATAGGGTCAAGTTAGATGGCCAGAGGAGGACTGAGAATGACCACTGGATTTAGGGACATGGAGGTCACTGGTGACCTTCCCAAACAGTTTTGGTGGAAGGTGGGATGCAAGTGCTATTGGCATGGATCTGAGAAAGAATGGGTGGAAAGGAAGAGGAAACTTTTCACAGATTTCCTGTAAGATTTTACTAGCACTTTTAACTTCCAGAACTTTTACAACTTGGCATCTCCCATATTTTCAGGAGGATACCAGTGGTAGAGAGCAAAGTAGGCACCACTGAGTGGGCAGCCTCTCACTTAGGGGAAGTCTGCAGTATGAATGTGACCTACTGTGGGCAAACGCTGTGATCAGACTCACAAGACCTGGGTCTGAATCTCACCCAAGACCTACTAGCTATGTGGCACTTCCACGCTGCAAGCTCTAGCCTCCTCATTTGCAAAATGAAGATCAGTCACTTCATTGCAGAATGTGTACGCATTAGCTGGAGAAGGTGTGTGACAATGCCGGGTCCGGTGGCTGGCACAGAGTAGGTGCTCAGGGCGGGCTGGCTTGTGTTCAGATGTCATGAATTTAGGATTTGATTACATTCGGAAGAGGCATGTATGTGTTTGCATGCATAGTTATTTTTAAGTGTGCTAATTGCCTCTTTATTGTCATAATTGTGTTATCCCAATATTTTGATACAACATATGCTTATTTTTTCAAAAGGCTTCTGGTCGGTTGGGCTGGTTCCAAGGGATTGAGGTTTCTGTTTTCGACTGAAAGGAATGGACTTGTGCAGTCACTGAGCATTCCGTGGGCACCTGCTAGGCGCCCGCACCTGTTCTGGCTGCTGGAGGACGGGAAGGGAGGTGGCAGTGGACAGACTTACGGAGACTTACAGTATGTTGGGAGGGACAGATGTGGAAGCACATCTGTGAGGTTTGAACCTGAAGCCTGGGGCGTTCCCCAGCCTCGGGTGCTCGTTTGTTGCACTGTAAGTGATTGAGTACTTACTGTGTGCCAGGCACTGTGCTAGGCACTGGACAAGACATACTTGGCCCCTGCCCTCACGGAGCCTGGGCTCTGGGTGAAGGGGGACACGAGGAAAAGGTAAGTAAAGAGTCCAAAATAATTTCAGGTGGTGCTGGCCACCATGGGGACACACACGGGGCTGGGAAGGGGCTGTTGCAGGGCAGAGTCTTGCCATAGAACGGGCAGAGGGTTGGGCAGGCTTCCCGGAAGAGGTGACTCTGAGCAGGAAAGCTGGGATATATTTGCAGCTGATTCCCACCTAAAGGCAATGCGCCCCCAGCCCATCTCGGTGGTCAGGCCGAAGTCGGACATCACCCCATGGTGCACAGACTGTGATGTGCGAGGTAGGAACATTCTCGAGTGAGGGTGCTGAGCCAGTGAGCTGCTGTGTATGCACCCTCTGTCCTTGGGGGAGTCCCTGAGCATCTGACGCTCTGGGCGGGACAAGAATAGCAATTACAGGTCACGCTGAGAGTGCTGACTATGTGCCTGACACTGTCCTGAGCGACTTTACACCAGCCCTGTTGATACATACTGTCATCACCCTTTCTCATAGATGAGGAAACTGAGGCACAGAGAGGGTAGTGTGCCCAGAGTAGCACACAGGTAGGAAGTGGCAGAGCCAGGATTCGAACCCCAGCCGTCTGGCTCTTGCCCGCTGCACCGCACTTTCTCCTGCATCACAGGGACAATCCTTTCCATCCCCGGGGCAGTCACGAAGGTGAGACGCATGTTTACAGTGTCCGTTCAGCTCATTGTTTTTGAGCTCTTCCTTGGTACCCCGATTCTGTGCTGGTTCTGATCTAAGTATTGGGGAAACAATGAGCAAAATTCACATTAAACATGAAACAAAGGATCACATGAGAAGTGAGCTCACTGCAAGTTCATCGAGCACCTTCAAGGAGAAATGCTGGGCTCTCTTGGGTGTAGAGAGGGTCTGACCTACTCTAGAGGGCACCTGGGAGGATGTTAAACCAAACCTGTTGCCGAAGGATGGGTAAGGACGAGCTGGATGAAGGGAGAGCATCGGGTGGGCGGAGCATTCCAGCAGAGGGAACAACATAGGCGAAGGCCTGGAGGCAGGAGGTCACTGTGGCTAGAGAGGTCATGCAAGGACTCCCAGGGACAGATTTGGGGCTGTGGACTTTTTCCTAAAGGCAGTGGGGAGCTCGTCACTTTATGTGGGAGGGACACAGTGCGGTGAGCGTCTTTACAAAGACCGTTCTGGCTACAGGAAGGGGATAGAGCGTCTAAGCGAGGGCTGGGGGAGGCCAGTGAAAGCCTGTGTCGTTGTCCAGGTAAGAGATGGCAGTGGCATGGAGACAAACAGGCAGATTTCAAAGACATTTTGGGGGAGTTTCATTGGATTTGAGAGGTGACAGAATAGTCCCAGGTTTGTGGTTTTATTCGGTGGATGGAGGACACAGGACAGGGTAGGGGAAGGGGCGTCGTGACCATCCAGCGGGAATGCTGAGTGCGCGTTGAGATGCTCAGCTCTGGAGCTCAGACACTGAAACCAAGACTGGTGAGGTCCCCTGGAGAGAGGACATAGGGCAGGAAGAGAGGGGCGCTTGGGACTGAGGCTCAGAAACTCCCACAGGAGAACAGAGAGAGAGAAGGTGAAGCCGGAAGGTGGGCACAGTCTTCACCTCCTCCCTGATCGCTGCTTGCTCATCTGTGAGATGATCCCACAACAGCCCTGCAGAGGGAGCCAGTGAGCGAGAGGCGCTGTGGGCGTGGGCTCTGGCTCCAAGGGGTGGGCCCTGGGGGCAGGGGCCAGTCGCTCACCTCTCAGGGCCTGTTTCTTGGCTATGCGGGGCAGTCTAGGGCTCTTCCCCATGGAATCCTTGTGAGGTTCACAAGGTGCCCAGGGAGAAAGGCCTTGGCACCGAGCAGGCGTTTAGGGACCTTGTGCTCCCTACTGTCGCCAGGGCTCTCGGCACCCACTGCCCAGTGACCATCCAGCAAGCAGTCGGTCAGCACTGGCCCACCAGGAACCAGGCACCGTGCTGGGCTCAGCGACCCTGGCTGTTTCAACATACATCCTTGACTTATCAAACAACACAAAGATGTTAGAAGTTACTATTTTCCTGTATGCTATTGTGGTTTAGGTTCCCCCCCTTTCTACATAAATATTTTGATTGATTTAAAATTTGCCCTCATATTCATCAATACCTTTGGTATCCTTCATCAGTTCTGGAATATTCTCAACGATTGTCTCTCCAGTTATCCCTCTGATCCATTCTCCCACCCTTCTCCCTCCAGAATGCTGATGGGACAGACATCCATTAGACACCCTTACTGCTCATAACCTCTCTTTCACGTTTTCTCTTTGACTCTCTCTGCTGAATTCTGGATAATTTCTTCAGATCCATCTTCCAGTTCACACATCTCTCTTCTGCTGCTCTGCTCTCTTCCAGAGAATAGACAAGGAAGAATGACTCCGCCCGCTAATGTAGCGTTGATACTGAAAGCCAACAAGGGCAGTGCGAGACAGGAAAATTATAGGCCAATCCCACTTGAGAACCTGATGTAAAAATCCTAAAGAAAGGATCAGCACACAAACCCCAACAATCCTTAAAAAGAATAATACATCACGACCATCATGAGCAAGCAGGGTTTATTCCAGGAGTGCCAGTTTATTCTAACATTAGAAAACCACATGAGTTCCTTACTGTACTAACTGAATTAAAGGAGGAAAGTCATTTGAGCCTTTCAGTAGATGCAAGGAAAAAGAATTTGATAAAATTGAAAAGCCATGCACAATTTTAAAAAAACACCACCTTGACAAGCGAGGGATTCTCTAAACCTGCTAAAGGACAACTGAAAGCACCTGCGACAAGCATCATACGTTATGGTAAAATATTGGATTTAAAGATAAGGAAAAAGACAAGGGTGTCCACTCTCACTATTTCTGTTCGACATTGTCCTGGAGGTTCCCGAACCGTTGAGCGAGGTGGGAAAAAGTACACAAGCGCGGACTGGAAAGGCAGGTGTCTGGGGTGACTCCTGGTTTCTAGCTGGTGCTCCTCGGGAGTGTTCGTGCCATTGACCGAGATGGGGCAGACTACAAGAAGCCCCAGTCGGGCTGAGTGTTGGGAACACGAGAGAGAATCATCCAGCCGCCCTGGAAAGACCACTAGGTTGGGAGTCGGGGTAATTCGGCTCCATTCCCAACTCGTCGACTGACCTTGGAGGGACTGCTTTCCTCTTTCCGCCCAAGTCCCCATCTGTAAAATGGGTGGAAATGGAAAGATGGATCCAGGGTGGGCTGTGGGGGCTGGATCTGGTGGGACAACAGAGAGGGACCGGTGGGCAGGAGCCGGCCCCCACTCTCCAGGCAGGCAGGCTTGGGGCCGAGAGCCTCCAGTGGGACGGAGCATCGGTTGGGGGACAGGGCCAGAGTCTTGACACTCTCTGTCTTGCAGAGGGCTCACCCCTTTCTCCTTCACTAAGGGGTTGTTGTCATTACTGTCGTTGCTGTTATTGGTGCTGATGAGTATGTTGTGAGACACTGACCCCCAACAACGTGCCCTTTTGATGTTTTAGAGCTATAACGGCCAGAGCGAGAGCAACGAGGACTATGAGATTCCCCCGATAACACCTCCTAACCTCCCCGAGCCGTCCCTCCTGCACCTGGGGGACCACGAAGCCAGCTACCACTCGCTGTGCCACGGCCTCACCCCCAACGGGCTGCTCCCTGCCTACTCCTACCAGGCCATGGACCTCCCTGCCATCATGGTGTCCAACATGCTGGCACAGGACAGCCACCTGCTGTCGGGCCAGCTGCCCACGGTGAGTCCCTGTCACCTGCCATGGTTCCTGCAGTTATGGCAGGGAAGGGGGTTGAGAGGGAAGCAGATGACGATGTCTTGATGAGGACCCTGTGCTCACGTGCAGGGTCTGGCTTCACTGGGTTGCTTGCGTGGGGCCTGCAGAATTCGGGGGTGGGCACGGAGGGACATCTGATGTCAGCACGCTGCTCACGCAGGGAGCTCTGTTCATAACATCTTGGTATTGGTGTTTATTATTCGTTAATAGTATGCTCTCATTTTTATTTTTTATTTTTTAATAGCTTCAGTGAGATAGAATTCACTATGCCATACAATTCACCCGTTTAAAGTATACAATTGAATGGCTTTTAGCATATTTACGGAGTTATGTAATCATCAACACAATCAATTTTAGAATATTTTATCACCCCAAAAAGAAACACTGTACCCTTGCCATCACTCCCAACCTGCCTCCTGAAGTCCCCAGCCCTAGGCAACCACTAATCTACTTTCTGTCTGTATATATTTGCCGCTTCTGGATGTTTCATAGAAATGGAGTCATATCATTGTTTTCTTAAAAAATTGTATCTTGCTTAAGCTGCCAGGGAAGGGGGTAATTACTGAGTTAAAGTTCGTGGGGTAGGTAAAAATTTAACAGGCAGACAAAGACAAGAAATGACCTTCCAGGCTGGGGGAATAGAATGTACAGAGGAGGGGGCAGGGTGCTCATTGCTAAGCTGTTTTTCTTTTTGTTGGGTTGGAGAGGAAGAACTGGAGCCAAGGGGACAGAGAGGAGGTGAAGGAGCTCAGCAGAGCCTGGGTCATAAGGGTTGGGAATGCCATGCTAAGGAGATGTATTTTTTTTAAGCATGAATAGTTAATTTGAACCATCAAGACCTATATAAAATCAGTAGACTGATTTTTATATTACACAATAAAAATATCTCCTTAAAAGAATTCTAGTGCTTCTCCTGAACAAGTGTGATTTGTATTTATTTTTGCTTTTTTGTTTCCTTCACAGTTAATATCAATATTATACACTAGTCATATCTCTTACATTCATTTGTAAGTGACAGGAACCAAACTAACTCAAGCAAAAAAGACTAAAATGTCTAGGGAGTGGACATGGGGTTTCAGGCATGGTTTGATCCAGGAACTCCAGCAGCGTCACAACCCCATCCCATCCCCATTTCTACGGCAGGCCTGATGACTGATGGCAGCCAACATCTTCCCTGACATCTCTGGCAGGAAGCTGTTTGGGTCTTCCAGGGAAGACCATGGCTGGGCATCACAGAACCAACCCCGGTGTCCAGGAGGAAGCAGTCTTGTATTTTGTCAGCTTGAGTCACAAATACCCCTGTAGCAGGGAAGGAGGGGTCACTTAATTGATTTTCCTATCAGAATCACATGGTGCTGGGTGGATTGTGTTCACTCTGCAATGACTGGTCAGAAACCACAGTCACATTTGTGGCCCAATTCTGACAGACGCCTGGGACCTGAGAGCATGCATTTTATATTCAGACAATCTCACATGTATTTTATTTATTGTTCACCCTTCCTTCGTTACCACCAAATTTCCTTGCTTAAAAAATCTGGTGTTCTCTGTGCATTTTTGTAAGGCACATCCCATTTTCTGTTTGTTTTTGAAGCTAAGTGAGAAATAAAAGGAGAGAAAGAAGGGAGGGGGGAGGAAACAAACTCAGGATCCACATTTTGTAGCGTTCGGTTCTCACTCAGTGGAAACCGATGCTCCATTGCTCCGGATCTTTTCCTTTCGGGCCCATCAACCGTGCAGGTCCTCAGCGTCCTCATCTCTCGAAGGGAACTAGTGACTCAGACTCCACAGCCACGCGGCCGTAATGCCACTTTGTTAGAACGCTAATAGCTCAGCTGCCCAGATAACTCCCTAACACAAACCTCGCTACTCCGGACTGTCCCAGTTTGGGTGGGCACCTTTGTCATGCGCTACGAGAGCCGTGGCACGGGGGTGAGTATGGCCACAGTCCTGGGCCACAGTGTCACTGGCCTTTGGTGCTGGGGTTGATGGAGACAGTGTAGGGTAGTGGTTAGTGTGTGACTCCGGAGTTCCACCCACCCGAATGAGATCCTGCTCCACGTTTGGGGCTTTGGTATCCCTGTCTTGGAATGATAATAGGACGCACCTCAGGACTGTGGTGACGTATATCTGAGATAATGTATGTAAAGTCTTAGCAAATGTCTGGCCGAGAGTAAACAATCAGGGAATATTTGCTATTGTTATTAGTAATAAAGTGAATTCCCACTGCCACCAAATGGCAGCGTTTTCCCTTAAGTCTCATTTACCTAAAGGAGCGGACTGCAGATACCCGCAGGCACACTGGCAGGGCCACCTGGTCACAACAGCTCTGATATTAATAATTACAAAGTGTGTTATCTGTTTATCAAAGATGACCCCCCAGTCACCCTGCCTAGGAAATGCTTTGGTTGGGCTCCATCCAAATAGGCACTTTGCAGTCGTTTTCCAGATTTCTTTAAAACTAGCTCATGTTTAAGATGCTTCACAAATTCAGATAGCCTTAATTCTTCCATTAGTCAGACTCTGCAAGGGCTTGCTGAATTTTATATTCCCTCTTTATGTCATGATAGATAAGCCAAACCCTATTACCCAGGGGAGAGTGCCCAGACCAACTGGGAAAACCAGATAAGGACGTGTACATACACTGGGACTCTCCGGTGCAGAGAGACAAGGGACCCTTAACGACAAAGTTTCTAAATTCATCTGAAGTGCAGGGTGAAGGGCGTGGGTCTGTGTGTGTGTGGCCGGCACTCCCAGATACAGCAATGCGGCGATGTGTGTCAGTATCTGCTAGGCTTTGCAAGCATTTTCTCACGTATGGGTCCTAAGAACCTGACCGAGGGAAGGAGGTATTACTGCCATGATGGGCGGAGACTCCGGGAGGGATGCAAGCGTATCAGCTTCCTGTGGCTGCTGTAACAAATACCGCAAACTTGGTGGCTTAAAACAGCAGACATTTCTGGAACTAACTAATGAACACACCTGTGCACAGAGGTTAATAAATCTCCATGGAAATCAAGCAGGGGGAGGGGGAGGAGGGGATGGGTGAAAACCTACCCAATGGGTGCAGTGAATACTGTCTGGATGACGGGCACAACTTGTAACCCTGACTCAAGTATTACAAAAGTGATCCATGCAACCGAAAACATTTATACCCCTATAATACTTTGAAATTAAAAAAACCCAGATACTTATTCTCCCACAGCTCTGGAAGTCCAAAGTCTGTATCCTTGGGCCAAACTCAGGGTTCCAAGAGGACCTCATTTCTTCTAGCTTCTGGGGTTTCTGGCCGTCCCTGGCTCTGATCTCTGCCTCCATCTTCACATTGCCTTCTCTTCTGTCATGAAAGCTCCCTCTGCCCCTCTTTTAAGGACACTTGTGACAGCATTTAGGGCATTTGGGGACATTCCAGGGTAATCTCCCCATCTCAAGATCCTTAACCACATCCGCAAGACTCTTTTTCCAAATACGGTACCCTCCGCAAGCTCCAAGAATTAAGACCTGATGTCTTTGGGGTGTATTTTTCAACTGCCGCAGTGATCTGCAGCTGTGCAGCAGCCTTTATTGAGCACCTACGAGGTGCCAGGCATTGTTCTGGGCTTGGGATCTACACAACGCCCTGCGGACTCCTGGTGCAGGTGGAGAGAAGGCGAGGAGCCCGTTTCTAAACACGCAGTAAGTGCGCGTGCCTGGAAGAGGCCCCGACTCAGACGTGGGGTTCTCACTTCCTACAGGAAGTGACGGCCTGACACAGGGTAGAGTCGATCAGTACTTTGTGGACGCATGAATGTCATGCAGCACTTAAGCACCAAAACCAGAACTCAAACCCAACTCTGTCCCCTACCACCCGCCTCTTAGCTTTGCCAGGTGGCTGAGAGACGGTGCACCTGGGCCACAGGGCCACAGAGGTGGCACAGAGGATGCCCTGAGGGTCCAGGTGCTTCAGTGCTGTCTCCACAGATGGAGATGCACCACGGATGTCGACCCTGGGGAGGTGGGCGAGGCCAAGGTATTCGACAGCCATCCCGTAAATGCCAAGCCCCCTTGGCTCTGATTCCAGAGGCCACCAGCTCCTTGTGGTCCCCTGCCCTGGCCTGCTCAGCCTTGCGGGTGTGCGTGGGAGCCAGCCCTTGCTTTAAAGGCGTGCCTGCTGGCGGGATCGCGTACGGTCCTGGAATCGGGCCCCTTTTACCAAATTAAATAGGCTTAAGGCTTCTCCCTCGACTTCATCGTCTTAACTGATTAAACATTCATTTCCAAGACAAAAAGAGTCAATTTAGTATGAAAGATATATTTTGCCGGTTTAATTTAAAGTGCTGCACCTCCATCTGACCCCTATTTTCATAACTCAATAATTTTATCCTGTGTTGATTGTCTCATTTTGAGAGAGATATTGTATGTATAAATCAGTTTCTAAAATACCCAAAGAAACTCAAAGAGTGGAATTTGTTAAGCAGCTTCTGTTAAGTCTGAAATCATTTATTTTGGAGTCGTCCTTGGGAAATGTTCGAACTTCTGCTTCTGGCTTACCCGGGAGAAGAATCATCTATCCCGGGAGGGGACAGAGCTTGACATTTCTAGACAAGTTCCTGGGCAACCAGCACGCTTTCTGAGCCCAGAGAAACTCCTGGAGCATCTCGGGCAGGTGGAAGCGGGGCCCAGCGGGAAATGAGTTCTGGCCAAGCCCCCTCGACACCCGCCATGGACTCTAGTGATTTGGGAGTTAGGGGGCTCTCCTGAGCTGGGCCCTGAGGGTCCCTAGAGCTGGGTGGTCCAGCTGGGGGACTCACACAGCACCTGGTGATAGACAGATGTCATTCATGCGTTCTTCTCCCAGCTCTGACTCGTATTTGCTTTCTCTGGGACTTTGGACAAGTTACTTCTCGCCCAGCCTCAGTTTTCCCATCTATGAAATGGGGATCAGGATTCTAGCTCTGGCGACCTCACATATAGGAAAATGGGCACAACTGCTTTGTCAGCTATGACATACTGGACAAGCATGTGGGTTTCAGATGTGGCAGACCTCCCGCCACCACCACACGTACCCCTGGCCGGGGAGGCTGGAATCCTGTCAACTTAGACCAGAGTCTTGAGTGCTGAGTTTTCAATCTTTTGTGCTCTAGGTCTCTGTCCCAAAGCATCTTGCCAGGGCTGGTCCTTAGCCGCACAGAGGGCTAGGGGCCATGGCCCAGGGACCTCCCACCCCAAGTGAAAGGCCTTTCTAGGCTGGCATTGTGGCGCAGGCTGTTGGGGAGGGGCTGAGCTGCACCTAAGTTGCACCTTGCTATAGAGAGGGTTCCCGTGCCTGGAGCCCGGGGCAGGGCTCAGAACCTGGGGTGGGGAGTGGATTCCGGGGACAGGGCCTTGAGCTTAGGGGCAGGGGCTGGGTATTGCCTCTGGGAGGTCCTAACACCTCCCTTCCCGTTCTGTGCTATTTCCCTCCCCTCTCCCTTCCCTCTCCTCCTCCCTTCCCTGCTGTCTCCCTCCCCCCCCAGGAGGCTTTGTATGTCCCTGTTTGAGTCTTGCAAGTTGAGACCCAGGAGATCTCTTCCTGAGGAGGAGGGATTGAAGACCCCCAACCCTTGGTCCTCTGGAATTCTGAGCCATGGGGGGCAGTAGAGACCCCCCTAGTCCAACCTATTCATTTTATTATTCTTAATGCATGTTTTGGGTTTTGTTTTATGATTGTATCAGTTAGCTTTTGCTGTGTAACAAACCACCCAACACTTAGCGACTTAAAACAATGGATTTTTATTATTTCTCATGATTGTGTGGGTCAGTGAGGTAGTGCTTTTGATCTGGACTAACTTGGGTGATTTCTGGGGTCCACTTGCAGCTTGCCTGGGGCTGCACGGTCTAGGATGGCTTTATTCACATCTCAGCAGTTAGTGCTCAGCTGGGACCTATGGGGGTGACGTGGCCACGAGTCTCTCTCTCATCGTGTGGTGGCCTGGGCTTGTTCACACGGCGATGGTCACAGGGGCCGCAAGAGCGGGGAGGCCCCAGCGTACAGCGCTTTGCAAACCTCTGCTGGAATCACATTTGCTGCTGTCCTATTGGCCAGAGCCAGTCACATGGCCAAGCCCAGCTCAAGGGCTGGAGAAATAGATCCAACCTCTTGAAGGGAGAGATGGCAGGGTGGCACTGCAGAAAGGCAGGGGTGCGGGGAGGCAGGAATGTGTGGCCATTTTTGTAATCCACTGTGATGATGCTTTGTTTTCCTGTGTGCTTTTGTTTTCTTGGCATAGAGTATATCTAATAGTTAGGAGCATAGGCTCTGTGGTCAGACCGACCTAAGTTCAAACCCCAACGTCCTCACTTGTTACCCCCAACCCTGTGACCGAGAGCAAGGGGTGAATCCTCCCTGAGCCTCAGTTTCTTCATCTGTACAATGGAGGCAATGTTACTTGCCCCGTAGGAATTTATGAAGATTCAGTGATCAGATGTAGGTGAAGCAGCACACAGTAGGTATTTAGCAAATGTTAAGCTACTCTGTCTATGAACGTATTCGCTTTATTGACTGGAATTGGGTGGCTGTATTGCCCTCTCTAAATTTGTCCAGGCTGACCTGCAGGATGTGGGCTTTGCGGGAGGTAGCCAGCCTGGCTCACAGAGGCGGGGTCTAAGAGGCGGGTGTTGGGAAACCAGGCCATCAGCTGCGGGCCCGCGGGGCGGAGGGGGGGGGCAGGGGAAGGCATGTTAATTACATAAGGACCTCGCTCAGGGCTAGAGCTTAAAAGCAACAGCAAAGTGACAGCTCCACTGCTTGCCAAGAAAGTGAAGGCCCAAGACTCAGCTCTCCTGGCTGCGTGACCAGGGGAAGGATCCATATTAATCAAAGCAGGGGGGGTCGACAGGGGTGCCTGTTTCTTGGACTTCCCTGCGTGCCATGTTTTGTCTAATTTTCCTCTGGGCAGTGGGTAGGGGGGGAGGCTGATCTCCCAAATGGGCCTCTGAGGGTCCTAAATGCAGGGAACTAGAGGCCCAGGGCTCTCTTTATATGCATCGGGGTCCAGGTGAGACTCCTTTCCCCTGTTTTTCAGAGGCAGTAAGCGAAAGAAATATGTCTTTTTACATTTTATAAAACTCAGAAAAATGGCTTTAAACAGGTTTTGCTCCCCTGCTATAATTATTTATTTTCAAACACTCCTGCAGGGGACTGCTCCATTTTCTTATCCTATACTCCTTTTTCTCATAAATGAACCATCACTTCAATAAATCATTATGAAAACAGAGACTAACACCGGCTCTGAAAGGTTGAAAGATTTATGTAACACATTTATGTTTCCCATTTTCTCATTCTGGTACTCGGCTGCAAAAGCTAAGCTAATAAAAGCTGCTATTAATATTTCTTGTTGCCTAGCAACCCCAGAGCGGGAGTAATAGCTTCGGCTAGAAAAATAGATGACCGATAAGGAAAAATTCAATTCTTTTATTATCTCAGGGGGAAATGGCCTTTTACTGGAACATTATGATGTACGAGTGTGAAGTTGAACACAAAAGATTTTTTTTGTGTATGTGTTTGTTTTTCTATTTTTAATGAACATTATTTTACCCCCACTAACTCTTTTAGGGCACTTTTGTTTTCTTTTGTACTTCCCACCCCACCCCGTCCCTCATGCCTAATTTAGCAGCTACAGTAGTTAAGAATCTGTCAGCGTCCTTTAGTTTCAAAATGGTTTTTGCAAAGGTTTACAACTCGGTCATAAAAATTCACTCCCTGTTAAAACTCAGGCCAGTGATAAGCCAACAGACGGGCCAGTTCTCTGCCGGGATCAAGTTTGTTGAGGAGATAAGATTTATGGTTTTCTCTACAGGAAAGGTCGGAAAGGGACAAAGCATGTTCTTTTCCACGTCCCAGTTTTCTTTGGAACGCAGGGACGCTGCCTCTTTTGAGAACTGTTTGCTCTAAAGTTCGGGATGTATTCAAAGTGGGAACGAAAGGGGCACAGACATTTATTGAGCACCTGCTGCATACAGACTTAGCACCATTGCTTCCTCCTGGTAGTTCTTTAAGGTAGGTACCATTATTAGTCCTGTTTTTCAGATGTAGAAACTGAGGCTTGGAGAGGTCAGGAGCCCAGACTGAGGAGGTGTCGTATGCCATGCTGTTTCCCACCTTCTTCCTCTAGCATGGGGTTTCCCTACCTCGCCACTGCGGACATGTTGGGCGGGATAATTCTCTGTTATTGGGGGCTGTCCTGTTCTTTGTAGGCTGTCCAGCAGCATTCCTAGCCTCTACTCACAATTCCCGGCTTCTAGTAGCACTCCCCCAGTCAAAATCAAAACAAAAAATGTCTCTGGACATCACCAAATGGCCCCTGGGGGACAGATCGCCCCTGGTGAGAACCACTGCATGCTGCTGCCTCTGCTTAGAAGGGTCTTGCCCTTGGCGACCTGGCAAACGCTTATCCCTGTGTCGGGACCCAGTTCGGAAGGCTGCTTCTCCCGGAGGCTCTCCGGGTCCTCTAGGCAGGGACTAGGGTGTGGCACGTGAAACACTTGGCTCAATCATAAAATTTAAGAGCATGCCAAAGAACTCAAGATAAATCATATTTTAACTCAACATTTTTAAAAATGAAAATTAACACAAAAAAACCGTGATGAACAACATATCAAAAATTTAAATAAAGGTGGGATCAGTGAATTCAGGGAAATACGTGGCTGTCGTGTATGCCGTCGTCTGCGCTGCCGGCCTGCGACGTCGTGAAGGCTGGGCCTGTGTTTTGTGCCCTCCCACGGCCCCAGCGTCTACCAAAGGGCCTGGCTAGCAGGGAGCCCTCGATGTCATTTATCATGGAATGAATGGGAGAAGAGAATTACTTGTCCGAGGTCACATAGCCAGGAAAACGTGTAAAGTTAAAACTTGAACCCGGGCCTCTAACTCTAAGCCCAGTGCTCTCTGCACCCTTCAGGCTGAGTGCGGGGTGGGTCTACAGAGTGGTACCTAAGCCTGGGAAGATTTAAGGACTCCCTGGGGCGCTCACCATCTGGGGGAGGGGCAGAGAACAGCAGCCAGGGTTTCAGGTCGGTGCCAACCTGGCTTTCCCTGTGGCTGTCTCACTTCAGCCCCACAACCTCCGTGCCAGGCAAGAGCTGGCACAGGCAGCTCAGGGACACACAGAACAGAGCCCCGATGGCCAGCCCTTGGAGCACCATTCACGCTCATGTGGTTAGAGGCCGCATCTTGGCCTTTGGAGGACAGGACCATACCTTGTTTGACCCTGTGTCCTCTCAGTGAACTTTTCCTAAATGAATGAGCCATAACTATAGCCTGCTAACATTTATTTAGCACTTACTATGTGCTTGCCACCCACTTAAACCCTCTCTCTCATTTAATCTTTGACTCTCAGGAGGTGCTATTATTGTTGCCATTTTACAGATGAGAAAACAGAGGCCCAGAGAGGTAAATGATGTGGCTACATGGTCGTCGACATGGTGGTGCCAAGACTAGAACCCAGGCAGGCCAACTCCCCAGCCTGGGCTCTCAGTGTCTGTCCTGTAGAGCTTCCCAGTGTGAGTGAGTGAATTAATAAATGAATGAGGAGGGGAGGGAACAAGCCGGGACTGAGGCCCACTTTGTCCAGCTCTGAGATAAGCCATTCACATTCAGACGTCACCGCAACACGATGACATGTGAGGAGCTCAGAGCTCGGAACGTGGATCAGGAGAAATTCTGGGCTCGGAAGAAGGCTGTGGCAGGAAGGCTTCCTGGAGGTGGCAGCCTTGGGGGCCAGAGGACAGTGGCAAAAGCCTGAGAGGCAGAAACGTCATAGCTGCACGGACCTCTCAGTTCAGACCGATCACCACTCCTTCTGCTACAATTCATAAAACAGTGTGTGATGTTTTATGATCACTTACCGCCCTCTGGCACCACCTTCTCCACCCCCTGCCAGGGTCCTAATCGGAGGCACGACCCCCAAGCTGGGGGAGCGCAAAGGCCAGGTGTTTAGCTTCCATTCCGGGCAGGCTGCCAGACGTAGCAGAACGTGAGCTCTGCGACCGGCTCCCGAGTCACGCGGGAGAATTCAGGAAAAATCGCAGCGACATCCGTCAGCTGCAGCCTCGATCTCACTCGGTATAATGGCTCTTTCCTCCGAGTGCATATTCAGTACCATGTTTGGGAAAATGAGCTTTTAATGTACCGTCGGCATCGCTGAGAAGCCATCTCTGGCTCCGCAGAATGTCTGGAGCACATAAAACTTGAGATTTATTGGAGTCATTTTCCTCCTGCTCTGGCTGGATAATAAAAAGTCAGGCTCGTGCTCTCTTTCTCCCGTCTTGTGGCTTTGTCCATTTAGAACTGGGAGTCTTTACGACGGGCAGCAAGACGCATGAAACTCATCTAAACACTAAAGCTCCACGAGAGAGCGTCACCCATGTGCCAGGCAAGACTCGAGGCTGGAAGCATTTCCAGGAGGAGAGAGTCCTCTCGGAGGTTTAAGCACAGCGGCTGGGTCGGGCCGGGGCCTGGCTGCGGTGGTGGCAGCCTGGAGCTCAGGCGATAGCACTCAACAGAGTCTGGAGTCCTGGAGTCTCTGTTCTGCCCCGGTGGGTGATCTTGGGCAAGTTCATCTCTCTCTCTGAGCCTCAGGGAAGGTGGAGCTGATGCTGTCTGCTCCACTGGGGTGACTATGAGAATCAAACGTGCTAATGAATATCCCTGGTGCTTGGCTTTGTGTGTGGGATGCAGCAAGTGCCTGAAAAGGGTTTGTTGACTGACTACCTGACTGTAGAAGGAATGAATGAAAAAGAAATGCCTGAGTAAGCACCTCACAGACCAGAGTGCTGCGTCCATCATCGTTGGAGAGTAAGTCAGTGGGGACCCTCTGGCCTGTTCTGTCTTACCGTGCAGCCCGCCTTACCCCATCTCACCGTCCCGGAGACTTTGGAGGGAGACAGAATTATCCTCATGCTACAGATGTGTCCCTGAGACTCAGAAGGACAAGTGGCTTGTCCAGAGACACAGAGCTAGGCAGTGGCGGGGGCAGGGTGGGACCCTTATTCCCTTGACCCCAAGTGTTTTGCGCATCCATCACCCCGGCCCTCGGCTCCGGGTCTCTGAGCTGGGGGTGGGACTCTCGCCCTGTCTCCCCGTCCTCTGTGGGGCGGTCAACGCTGTCAGCTGAGACAGGGTTAGGAAGGGCAAAGACCGTGGCCCAATGACTCTTTCTCCAAACTCCCGGTAGCAGACAGAAAGGAAAAGAATGTTGGGTGTGTGTCAGCAGCTGTCGCTGGCTTGTGTGTGATAGACGGAGCTGTGGGCCTGGGATGCCGGCGCCCTGAGAAGTCTGTCTCGCAGTGAGGCCCCGTCAGTTCTTCGTGTCACCCCTGAATCTGATAACGGGACCAGGAGTCAGGAAGCCTGGGGTCACTTCCTGTCTCTGCCACCACTAACGGATTGTGGGAGGCAAGTCACTTTCCTCCCGGCCTTGCTCTCTCCATGTTGAGTGGACGAAACCCAGACTACCTCGGAGAGTTGTGGAAAGGATCAAGGGAGAGAGTCTAAAGCATTCAGAGCTGGTGGATTAGGAGGGAGGGCTGTGTGACCTCAGCCGACTGCTTAACCTCTCTGTGCCATAGTCTCCTCGCAGGGTTGTTGTGAGGAGTAGATGAGACATTCTAGATACTTCCAGAGCCGAGCCAGAGGGAGGGCTGTCTGGTAGCCCAGGGAGCTCTGGAGCATGAGTTAGACCACAGAGTTGCTGGCATTTGTCCCCCAAGTGAGGTGAGGTGTGAGTGTCACTGGTCTCAGGGTGGGAGGGGGTGGGGCTCGTGCATAACTTCCTAGGCAAGACGCCCCCACCTTGGCCAAGAGCGTTTCTCAGCCGTGAGCCTTTGGCAGCCAGCGCTCCCAGCAGCGGATCTGGCTGAGGCTCCGACAGCTTTGACTACTGTGCTGGGTCTTAAAATGAGGCCCTAAGGCCAGCAGGATCGAGTCCCCGGGGAACTTGGTAGAGGTGCAGATTCTCGGGCCCCTCCCGGTGACACGCACTGTGTCTCTGCGCCCACAGTCCTGCTGAGAGGGGGTCGCCTCATTGCTGGAATTAATATCACTGGCTTTGGACTTGGAGAGCCTGGATTTAAATGAGCCCCTCCGGCGACATGCTGTGTTGAGCAAGTTACCCCCCCCACTCTGAACTTTAGTTTTCTTATATGTAAAATGGCGATGTTGATAATCCTTATGGGGTTGTTTTGAAAATGAAATGCTATAATGCTTATAAAACACTCAGCAGTGGTAGCCATCACAATGCTATTATTTGTCTCTAAGCACTTTACGTGTGAGCCGCCTCTGTTTGCCTGTCCTGCCAACCCAGGTGGAGGACTCTATATCCTTTCCGGTTCCCCCAAGAAGTCCCCCTGCCCAAGTACTGGGGAACATGGGTGGTCGTACAGGGGTACCCGCCACGAGCAGTTTGCATGTGTCTGTGTTCCCTTCCAGGCCACGCTGTCACTGTGATAATGACTCTCCTACCCCTACCCAATGGCACGTTGTGTCTGGGGCTCCTCTCTGCCCTGCCCTGCCCTGCCCTGCCCTGGAGTTCCCTCGGCCCTGGCACCTCCCCCCAGACTCACCTGTGTGCTCACTGGGCAAAGGTCTCTCCGTCAGCAGGACCCACCTTCCTTAAACTTAGTTCAGTGACCCTTTGGTTCCCATGGAGCATCCCCGGGGTCCACCCTCCACCCCAAGTGGGTTATCAGTGTATTTCTAGCAAACAAATACAGTTTTCTCCCAAAAAGAGAGTCTAATCGAACGTTAGTTCAATCCTACCAAGAAGCAGGCAGCAGATGGGACGAGACACGTGGGGTCTGTGAAGGAGCGGGAAAGAGAAGGCTGGAGGTGGGGAGATTTCAGACCTCAGTGCAGGTCTGACAGCTGAGGATAAAAGGATACACGAGCTCCTCTCCCCAACACAGCCCTGGGTGTGAGCCGGGGGTGGGCATTGGTGTCACTACGGCACGTGACATGTGAGGGTCTGGGCTGCCTTCCCATTCAACGTCCTCATGCCCTGTGGCCCTGCTCGGGCTCAGTCATGGACGTACCGTTTCCGTCTTACGATGGACTGCTGCGGGGCCCATCCGATGTTAGGGCTTGGTTCATCCAGCAGAGCCCGGCTCTAACAGGCGGTTCCAGGTGCCTGCCCCCTGTCAGTCATCGCCTCTTTTCCCAGCCCAGCGACGCTTCACAAGCTGTCTCTCAAACGGAGTCTAATTACACGCTGTGCATGGCGTGGCTCTACTCAGAATCCCAGGGACCTGCATGTGATCCTGTTGTAAGCTCCAAGTGACGTTTCTCCACCACTGACAAGTCCAACACCATGAGCTCTGCCGTGTCAGAGGGCCCGCGTGGCGGGTCTGCTTGCCCTGAAGCCTGGACCACTGCGGAGCCCCGAATCTTCTCTGGTATTTATTTTTATCTGGCTGTCTAAAATTCTAATTTTTTAGAATTTACTATTTTGGAGGTTCCTAGAAATGCGCTCACATCTACAAAGAAGATACTTTCCAGTGGTTACAACGCATTTATTTTTGTTTCATTGCATTGGGTTGAACTTTCAGGTAGTTACACATGGCGAGTTCATGACCAGTGATCCTCATCTTCTCCCTGATTTAATAGAAATGGGATTCGCCCTTGGCATGAAGTCAGTTTATTTAGCACATTTTTTAAAAAATCCTTAATTTTTCAGCTTACTCATAGTTTTTATTGAGTTTTTCAAATGCCTGTTGAGTATGTATTGAGATGATCATTTTCTTCCTTGGTGTGTTGAGGTAATGAATTTTATTAATTGACTCCCCAGTACTCATAGAGTTTACTTGGTTATGATATGTGTGCACACACATATATATATGTAAACATATGTACACACATACATTTGTTTTTTAATATAAGGCTGGATTTAATTTAGTTTTTCTTAGGATTTTTCTATTACTTTTTGTAGTGAAATGAGTCTGTAGATTTCTTTTCGTAAGATAGCTTTCTCATACTTCTGTATTGAAGTTTTACCATCTTTGTAAGAGGAATAGTTCATTACACTGAGATGTATACAGTTATTACCATTGAATTGCATATAGTATTATCTTATCTTTTTATGGCCTTTGTTACCTATATTTTAACCCCCTTTCATATTGCTAAATTTGTGTATTGGTGATTTCTCTCTCTTTTTTCACATTCATCTTGACCAGAGGTTCATCCATGTTACTGGTTTCTCTACTTTGTTCAATTCATTTTATTCAGGAAACTAACCATCAGAATTGCTTCAATTCTTCTCCTTAATTTAGTCATTTCCTCTTTTATGTTTATTATTCCCTTCCTCTTTCTTCCTGTAGAAGTTTAAATTTTTTATTTTCATTTCTTTAGTTAATTTACGTTTATTATTTATTATTTAATAATGAAACGTTCATGGCTATACATTTTTTTTCTGAGTATGGCTTTGGCTGTGTCCTATAAATTTTGAAGTGAGTGTTCTGGATTTTATAAAAATGGCACATATTTGCTGTAAAAAATAATAATAATAAACACATGCAAATACAAAGAAGAAATAAAAGGCATTAAAACTGCACCATCCACAAATAACCGTTATTAACCTTTCAGTCATATCTTTGTGCATCATGCGCATACAATTTACATATACGGGGCCATAATGTGGTACCTTTTTCTGCACTTTCTAGTGTGTGCTTTTCTTACTAGCGGCTGCATAGCGTTCCATTGCATGTATGTTTCACCATGAACTTACACAACTTTCTATTGATGGACATTTGGGCTATTTCTGCTTGTTCTCTATGACAAACTCTCTTGGCGTGGGTTCCTTAGGAGTTGTGAAAATGACTTTTTGAGGGCGGGGTCTCAGGAGGGGGAGGGAGCAGTGTGGGGAGAGATGAAGAAGTTTCCCTGAGCTGGAGTCCAACCTCAGCCTGCGCCGTGGGGAGCTCCGGAGCGTGGATTGTACCACACGGTTGGTACTATTGTAGAGCAGAGAGGTGGCCTTTTGTAACCCTATGTCCATTTGTCATTGGCTGTAAACTGGGGGATCGAGTGACCTCCTTGGGACTGTGGTGCCTATTGGCCAAGGGGTGTTCTCTGGACAAGGGGGCAGCTGGGCACCTTTGCCAGCCAACACCCAGCAGCTGAGAGATGGGTGCCACTCCAGTGAAGGGGACCTGGGCAGGGCCCCAAGAGCTTCTGCCTGATCAGTGGTTCTTAACTGGGGCAGTTGTCCCGCACCCCCACCCCCAGGAGATATTTGACTGTCTGGAGACATTTTTGATTGTCCAAACTGCAGCTGGTTTACTAGCAGCCAGGGATGCCGCTAAACATCCTACCATGCCCTGCACAGCCTCCCCAGCCAAAACCATCTGGCCCCAGATATTGTTAATGCCAAGGCTAAGAAACCCTGCACTACAAAACCAGTCTTAAAATAAACATTCTTGTGTATTTATCGTTTCATATCTGTATATTTATCTCCTCTGGGACTTCAGAACTCTTTGAAACAGTCATCTGTCTTCACTTTCCCCAAATTCTGTCCTCCTAGCCTCTCTCGGGGTTTCCTTCTAAGCCCTCCCTGAAACTGCCCTCGTCATGGTTTCAAACGACCTCCACGTGGGTCAGTTCTCAGCGTTCATCTCACTTTCCCGGTCACCAGCCTTTGACACAATCAGTGACTTTCTCGTCCTTGCTCGGCTCTGTCTGCGCTTGGCCTCCAGGACACACGCCCTCCCGGTTCCGTCTGCTCCCTCCTGCCTCAGTCTCCTGGGTTCACCTCCAGGCACTGAAGGGCCCCCAAGGCTCTGTCCTTGGACTTCTCCTCTTTCTTATCCACACCCAGGCACTCCGTGATCCACATGGCTTTGTGGTTTTAAAAACCCTCGGTGTGCTGAGAACTTCCAAATTGTTATCTCCAGCCGCAGACATCTCCGTGGGTGTCTAACAGGCATCGCAAACTTACCCTCTTCAGATCCAAGGTCCTGACACCTCCCCTGCCCTGCGGCTCCCTCCAGCCCCTCCCATGTGGCACTGGCAGCTCCATCTCTCAGCTTCCCAGACTGCGAAGCTGGAGGTCACCCCACACTCCTGCTTCTCTCAGTGAGAGCTCTAGGTGAGGACCTGGTTCAGAGCCTTCCAGCCCCTTCACGTCTCCCTCAGAGGAAAAGCCAGTGTCCCCGTCATGTCCACGAGACCCTGCACAATCCGCACCCGCCCCCACACCCCGTCCCCTCGGCTCCAGCCTTGCCAGCCTCCACGCTGGTCCTTAAATGTGCCAGCCTGACCTCACTCCCAGTCTCTTTGCGCTTGCACTTCTGTTCCCTCTGCCTCGAATGCACTTCCTCCAGATGCCTGCAGAGCATGTTCCTACACCTCTGTTGTGTCTTAGAAGGTGACTCAAGTGTCACTCTCTCCATGAAGGCTTTTCTGGCCACCCTTTCTGAAATTGCACCCCATCCCCCACCCAATACTTCCTACTCATCTTCCCTGCTTTATTTTTCTCTAGGGCACTTGTCACCAACTAAAATACGCTACAATTATTTATATGTCTGGTGTAGCTTCCGTCTCCCTCATTGGAAAGCAGGTGCCCCGAGAGCAGGGACTTGATCTGCCATTGCTGTATCCCCAACACCGAAATCAGTGCCTGATACAGAGTAGGAACTCCATTGTTTTTTTTTTTTTTTTTAAATAAAATCTGAATGAGTAGTGGACTGGAAGACATGCACATTTTGAAGCATACTGTCATGTGGTTTTGATGAGAATGATTGCCGGTGGTGACCGTGACAGCTGTAGTGTACAGAGGGCTTTTGTCAGGCACTATGCTGGGTGCTTCCTTGTGCGTTATTTAATTCTGATTATTATTCTCATTAAATTATCTTATGAGGTCAGCCCTATTATCACCCCATTGCGTGGATAAAGCAACTTAGGGCGGGGAGCTGTGCAGTCAGTTCTGCTCAGACCAGGCGTGTCTGCCCAGCGTCGCCGCTCTTACTCCCTGCAACCTGCCCGCTAAAGGGGCCCATCAGTGACACCCCCACTCACGATGCCAGAGACACCGGGGCTCTCCCACCTGTGTCAGCACTGAATTTTGTAGATTTAAAAAATAACTTTTAACTTCCTTGGGAGGGAAGAGTAACAGCCCTGCCCCACCCCACCCCAAGATGGAACCTGCGTCCTCAGGGGAGGAGTCATCTGATGCAGTGAGGACAGGAGGGACCCTGGGGTCAGAAGACCCCAGCTCAAGCCCCAGCTTTAACCTGGGCAAGCGTCTGCACCCTCTCAGCCTCGGTTTTCTCATCTGTAAAATGGGAATCACCATAGTGCCTGCCTCATCAGAGGGAGGTGAGGATAAATGAGAAGCCATTTGTGGAGCCTGGAAACTGTTTACAGGCCGGGAGGCCCTAAAGCTTAGAAGGGGAGAGGGGACTCACATTCCTGGCCATGGAGGGGTGGGAACTCTGCTTGTTAAGCCAGCCCACATTCTAAGACATCTGATGCCTTCATCAGCTGCACCTACCTGGCAGTATTTGGCCATTGCCCAGAAGAGGCTGAGGAACAGCAGCTGCCTGGCTTCCTCTGCCTTCCTGACGTTGTCTCAGAGGCCACATCTCCCCAGACCCCCTTTGCCAATGACTTTGTGGCAAATTAGGCAGCGGGAACCACCCGAGAACTCCAAGTCCTGTCTGTGCTTTGGATCCACTGTGTGACCTCAGGACCATTTCCGACCCTCTCTGGGCTCCCTTCCTCTTCTGCAGGCTGAGGCCACCAAGCCGGCCCTGTGCCCCTCCAGCCTGTGCCTCCTCCAGTTGTGCCCACCCACAACTCTCCCCAGGAAGGACATCGGGAGCTTTGCCCACTGCCCCCGCCCCCCGCGTTTCAATCTCAGCTTAACCAGGCACTTCAGTAGGCAGCACTTTTCTCGAGAGTTCATAAAAACATGTAAACACGGGTGAGGATACAAAATATTGAGCGGCAAGGCAGTAAAACATGCCAGTGTTTGTTGTGTTAATTGAATATTCATGAGCTGACGGTTTAAATTACAGTTCACAACTGTTGCAGGGCCTGATGAATAATTTAAACGAGGGTGGCCAAAGAGATTTCAACACTGCATTAGCAAACTGCTCAGGATCGGCTACAGAGAATTTATAATTAGCTCGGAATAGCCTATAATAAATTCTTTGGAAAGATGGTTTTAATTAGCACACGTGCCAATTCCGAATGTAGAATGTTCAGCATGAAGGAGGAGGGGGTGTATCACCCTCCCCTTTCCTTATGTTTCCCTGCCATGCGGGGCCCACCACCTGCCAGGAATCCCTCTGCCGAGCCTCCTGAACCCTCCCTCCTCCACGGCCCCCTCCCAGCTCGGGCGTCCTCCATCGTGGCCGGGGCAGGTGCGGAAACCTCTGAACTGGGGGGGCTCTGTGCTGCTGTCTCTCCCACTCCAGGTCATCCCCCTGGGGACAGCTTTCTGAATGCAGATCTGCCTCCATCTCTGCTCCATTTAGACACTCCTAACAGAGGAATCCCAGAGAGTTAAAGTGGCTGGCGAAGTTCCTGTAGGTCTCGAGGACTAGCTGACTTCAGCCAGTCCCTAGGGGCCTGGGGCTGGGCAAGGTGTCGCTGGCAGAGGGAACAGCACAAGCAACAGCAAGGAGGCAGGAATGTCCAGTTTGGGGGCCGCCAGTGCAGGGCAGGACACAGAGAGGCGAGGAGGAAGCAGGGGCCTGGCCATGGTGTGCCTCGAAGGCTTGGAGGGGGAGAATGCAGGAGGGAAGTCCCACATACGGGCTCGAGGAGGCTGCCACTCTGGGGCCTAGAGCTCCCAGGCCCCCCTGGCTCACTCATTGCTCAACATTTACTGAGTGCCTGTCGGGTGCCAGGCCTGGGGCTGGGCACTGGGGAAGTGGCCCAGAGCAAAGCACCAGCTACGGTCCCCACCTTCATGATCGGAGCACACAACCAGGATCATGTACCCGCTCAGGTGAAGATATAATTACAGTTGTGGTAACTTCAGTGGAAAAACAGAACAGGTGTCATGCGAGGGAATCATCGGGGACTCTGATTTAGGTGGGAGAGCCAGGAGGGCTGCCTGGAGGCAGGGGCCTGTGAGCTGAGTCCTGAAAAGTGTACTGGGGCCAGGGAAACGTGGGGTGCAGGAGGAAGGAGCTAGGCCAGCAGGTGTCAGCTGTCCCATTCCCAGAGGGAGGTGCTGAGGGTCTAGCAGATCCCCCGACAGCAGCCTAGGGTGGAGCTGGGCTGGTAAAAAGGGTGGGAGCTGGGCCGATGCCAGGAAAGGTGTATCTGTCCATGGGGATCCGTTGCTGGAAAGGAAATAACCTCCTTTTCTGGTTCCAAACCCTGGCTCCCGCTGCAAGACCTCAAGCAAGACTTGAGGGGGTTCTCAGCTTCCTTTCCTCGGGATTCATTCACACACTCATTCATTCACCCTGTGAACTTTTAGCCAGCACTGTGTGCCCGGCACTCTTCCAAGCCCTGAGCAGTGAGCAAGCTGATGACAGTCCCTAGTTCACGGGGCTCACATGCCAGTGGGCTAGACGGTCAGGCAAAGAGGTAAAGAAGTGAAACGCTCCCTCCCTGTCACTCAGACGGGGGAGTAAAGGCTCCCTGCCGAATACGCTGACGCCTCCTGCCAGAATCCTTCCACCCTTCCAACCCCGGTGCCCTGGGCAGGGGATCAGGCCCCCTTCGAAATAGAAACTGAAGATCAAAATTAGGAAGAATGGAGGATTGATGGCGTGGATGGATCATTTTTGGTTATCTGCCCCATGACCAAGGGTGGCAGGTCGCACCTCCTGAGCTCTCTCTTGCCCATCGATTCTGCCCCAGGTGCCTCCAGGACCCACCTCCAGCCTCCCACCCCGAGCACAGGGAAGGCTGTGGGCCACCCTGGCTCCCACACCACCGTGGCTCCCCAGTGCCTGCAGGACCAAGTCCTCATCCCTTGTGACCCGCCCCTCCTGGTTCCCCCAGCTTCACCCCTTCCTTGGCCCCACGGGATCCTAGCAGCCCCCGACACTCGGGTGGCCAGCGAGCTGGCTGGGGACACCCAGCCTCACCCTCCAGGCCTGCTTTCCTTGTAGCCGTTCTGGGGCACCTTGTTGTTGCTTTTGCCCGGCACTTCCCGCCCGGGTCCTCACAGATACGGAAAGATTAGCTGCAAAGACTCGTCAAAACAGACAGATAGTGCTGAGAGATCCCCGCGTGGTGATACCGGGGCTGTCCCCTTTCGAGCACCCTGCGCCTGTGGGCAAGAGGATGAGGTGAGGCCAGCCCAGCCCGTGTAGTGTCCCTCTGCCCTCAATAGTGAAAGAGCCCAGACTTTGGGGTCAGACAGACCTGGGTTCAGATCCTGGCCCTGCTCAGAGTCCCTCTCAGACTCAATTTGCTCTTCTGTAAAATGGAATCGGCAGCATCTTCTCATAGGGTGGCTAAAGGATCACTTGTGACCAAAGATGGCAGAGCCGTGTTACGGACAAGCAGTTCTGCTGTTAGGGTCCCCAAGGGGCATTGCTGTGGTGGGGACATGTGCCCTCCACAATTGCACTTCTAAATAGGAAGTCATCCTGTGACACCTGCCTGCTATCCCGTCTCTCCCTCGTGGTCCCAGCAGAGCTTCCAGGAGAGGGTCATTGACTCTGGCTGTTTGTGTTTCCTCCCTCCCCATTCACCCTGGCCCCTGTCTCCCCCTGGCTCTAGAACTTCTCTGGTTAGGGGCACTGGTGGCCTCCACATTGTCAAACCCACTGGGCACCTGCTGTCTTTATCATACTCGATTTTGGCTGTATTAGAGCAGCCGGCCACTCCCTTCTGTCTGAAACTCTCTCCCTTCTCTGCTCCCTCCATGGGACATGTAACTGGTGTCCACAGCTCAGGCCACCACTTCACAGTCCCTCCCGTGTCTCTCTGTCTGTGCCTGATTCTCCATCTTCGTGGCTAGGTGCCACGGGGGAGCCCAGGCCACTTGTGGTGCTCCATCCTCTCTCCTAAGCACCAGACCATGCAACCAACCTGTCCCCACCTGGAGACCCCACTTGGATGCTGTCTCCGAGCTCAGCCTCTCCACAGCTGACCACTTCTCCCCACCTGGCCAGACGTGTCTCTTCTCCCTTGTGAACAGCCCATGGATCCCATCGGTGATCCGGTGTC
The DNA here is from genome assembly GCA_008086735.1 of Cheirogaleus medius. Taxonomy (NCBI): domain Eukaryota; kingdom Metazoa; phylum Chordata; class Mammalia; order Primates; family Cheirogaleidae; genus Cheirogaleus; species Cheirogaleus medius. The sequence goes on from VBSM01001118.1 coordinate 40,630,760, forward strand.
ATCCTTGACCACCTGCCAATCCTGCATCTCTCCTTCCATCTCTTGCTTTCTGTCTGAGTCTCCGTTGGTGGCTACATCACTTCTCACCTGGAAGTTGCCATCTGCTCTTAGCAGCCAAGCTGGCCTTTCTAAAATACAAGTCACTGCTCTGCCTGAAACCCTTCTGGGTTCCCAGTGACTCTCAGGATAATTCCAATGTCTTCCCTGGCATTCCAAGCCCCCCAGCCTGGCCCCTGCCTCTCCTCCTTGCCCTGCCCTCCTCACCTCTCCCTCCGTCCTTCTCTCCAGCCAGACGGGGGCCTTTCCAGATGCCCAATCTGCCCTGGACCCCTCATCTTACAGCTTCATGTGGCCTGTGGCTTCCTTTCAGCTCCCACCACCACTGTGACTGTATTGATTCTGATGTAGAAGTAGCTCCATGTGGCAGGGACCGCCTGTGTTAGTCAACATGAATCTCCCATGCACAGCACAGGGTCTGGCACGTAGCACATGCTTAATAAATATAGACACATCTGCTATAATGTGACAGATGCATTCCTGGAAAACCTGCAAAATCCTAAAAATAAGAGTTTACAAGGAAAAAAATAGAGCTGGGCAAACCACTCAAAGTCTATGCACAACTTTGTAACCAGACCACTAATAGAAAACAGTGACGATCCCAGTGCATGTACCTGCACAGTTAACAAATTTTGTTAAATTCTTACTAAAAACCCTCAGTAAGAACTGGGAAGGCTGCTGGAAGGAAGCGGGTATAAGGACACCTTTTTGCTGCTGAATGATGGGGACGAGGGCAAATGCACCGAAACTGGGGAGAAGCCGGCAGTCAGCCGCGCCCTCACCCCAGAGCAAGTGGCCAGACGGGGTGAGAGGAGGGAGGTGGGCGAGTGGGCAGCGGGGACGGTGCCGACTCCTCCAGGGCCTGCTTAGCCTGCTGTGATCGCGCCTCTGTGTTCAGCAGCTGCTCCTTGGCAGCACAGATGGTATTAATACTACACGGATGCCTCAACAGGGCTTCCATGCCATGCCACCGTCCCCTCTTCACTGGAAGGGACAGGGTACTTTGTATCACAAGGACACATGGCATTTGCTGAGAGGGTGGGTGCCGTACTGACGTGGTCAGCGCACTCATCTGTGGGTTCCACTGGCCCTTCCTGAATGGCAAGGCCTGTGCCTGCCTGTTTGTGCCCCAAGGCGTGTGGCTCATGGGCTGTCACCCTGTGGGCCCTGGGGCTGTGACGATTCACAGGCCACAGGTTTTTGCCCGCAAAGAACCAACAGAAAATGGACTGTGTGGCACGTGGGAGTTGCCCACAACACTTCCTGGGGAAATGGCTGGGCAGCTCATTAAGAGACACTTTGTTGTCCAGGAAAACGAAGTGGCTCTGAATCTTGGCAAGAAGCAGTGGACTGGGGCGATCACAAGGAGGTGGCATGTGCCTGATTTGGAGGCCGAGTGGACCCGGGAGGTGAAGGGAGGAGGAGGCTGAACGGATAATTCATTCAATAAACATTCATTGAACACCAATACGTGTCAGGCGCTGTTCTAGGTGCTGGAATTACATCAGTGGACAAAGCAAAGATCTTTGCCCACATGGAACTTACGTCTAGCAGGGAGAGCAAGATAATAAACATCAAACTAATAAATAGATCGTACAGTAAGTTAGCAGGTGCTAAGTGCTTTGGAAGAAAGAAAAAGAACGGGGACATGAAGGGGCTGGGGATGCTGGCCCGTGCGGGGCGGGGAGCGGCTTGCAGTGTTAGGTAGGGTGGTCAGGGAAGGCCTCCAGGGAAAGGTGAGATTGGAGCAAAGTCTTGCAGGAGGTGAGGGAGGAAGCCGGGTGAGTGTCCCCACCCCCAGCTAGGGGAAGAACATTCCCTGCAGAGGTGGTGGCTCACCTACCAGGGTTTTCCATTCTCAGCTCTGTTGACATTTGGGCTGGATCATTCTTGATCGTGGGGGCTGTCCGGCCATCATAAGATGTTTAGCAGCTTCCCTGGCCTCTACCCACGAGATGCCAGGAGCATCCTCCGAGTTGTAACAACCAAAATTTATCTCCATATAATGTCAGGTGTGCTCTGGGGGCAAGAATGCACTTGAACTAGAAGAGTGGGAGCCTGCCGGAGGGTTGAAGGAACAGCAGGGAGGTGCACGTGCTGGAGAGGGGTGCGTGGCGGGGGGAACACGTGGCGGGGGTCGGGTTGTTGTCAGGACTTGTGGCTTAGTAAGGATGTTGGCTCTTATCTGGGATGAAGCAGGGAGCTAGCGCAGGCTCTGAGCACCCCAGAATGAAGTGCAGGGACTACAGCCCCCACCCCAACCTGAACAGAACTCTCGCACCCCCAGCTGGGCAATCCCAGACCCAGGGGCTCAGCGACCTGTGTTTACAAACCTTTCTTCAAAGACGAAATCAACCCCAAAGGGGACAAATTGCTTTTCATTTATATCCTTCCCTGCCGGTACCTTTCATATTCATAACAGGACGATCAGTATCACCAGGAATGGGGCTATTGCTTTAGAGGATAAATTAGTCTGACTCTTAACTCAATAATTAAAACTGTGATGGCGCTCGGCCTGCAGGGATAATGTCCTATTATTATAGTCGTTTGTTTCAATTAAATGCTTACTGATTTTACAATAGCAGCTGGGCACCTGTGCGCTGCAGCTATTACTCTGAACAAGACATCTACATTTCAGGAGGAATTTGTCAGCGTGCGAAGGATCTCCCGCCAAGCATGAAAGTTTATTGGAAATACTTACTGCCGAGGCTTTGGCGGGTGGGACAGGCACGGGGAAGGCTTCCTATTGGCTTTCTTTTCTTCTCTTTTGTGCTGGAATTGTTTTCCTAAAAGGAGATAATTTTTAATTATTTGACTCTTCAAGCCTGAGGACATCTCAGAGAGCAGCGTGCCCCTGGGAAGGTTGACACAGGGAGCTTTGGTTGTGACTTGCCACGTCATTGATTCTGGGTACAGGTAGCTGAATAATGTCCCCCCACCCCACCCCGATGTCCATGTCCTAATCCTTGGGGCCTGTCGTTGTCTTACCTTTTAGACTTTGCAGATGGGATTAAGTTAAAGATCTGAAGATGGAGAGATTATTCTGGATTATCTGGGTGAGCCCAGTGGTGAAATTTGAATAGTCCTTACAAGAGGGAGGTAGGAAAGTCCAACACATAGCGCAGCCGAGGAGACCATGGAAGCAGAGAGAAGGATGTGGGGCCACAAGCCAAGGAAGGAGGACAGCATTCACCCTGAAAAAAAATCATGGGAACAGATTCTCCACTGGAGCCTCCAGGGCAAACCAGCCCTGCCAACTCCTTGACTTAACCCAGTGAAACTGATTTTGGACTTCTGACCCCTGAAATTGTAAGAGAATGAATTTGTGTTATTTGAAAGCACTGAGTTCATGCTCGTTTGTTATGGCAGCAATAAGGAACTAATCCGCAGAGTCTCGGCCACCTTCTCAGAGTGTGGAGACGTGCCAGCTTTCCCTGGTGAAATCTGCATTCGCTGCAGACTGTCGGACTTCCTGTCGGCTGTCAGTGCACAGACCTGTGGCCCATGGCCATCCCTTAGCACTTGCAGGCATGGTCCGCTCCTCCAAGTCCCAGCCTCTAGATACCCCTTTATCATTCCCACCCTTCCCAATACTCCAGCTTTGCCAGGCTATCGGTAGTGTGCCAAGCTCATGGTGCCACTTGGTGCCCCAGTGCCTTTGCATATGCTGTTCTTGCTCCGGGTACACCGTCCATACCCTCCCTTCAGGAGTCAGCTCAGAGTTGTTTGCTGTGGAAAGGCTTTCTGACTCTCTGGGTATTGGAGAGGTTCTTTCTCTGGGGGCCCACAGGCCCCCAGGCACACCTGGGCCGCTGCACTGGTTAAAGTCGTGGGTGCGTCCCTGCCTCCTTCACCAGACCGGGCCCTCCAGATGGGGATGTGCCTAGTTTGCTCTTTGTCTCCTGTATCTAGCCCAGGGCCTCGGACATAGCAGCCCTCATGGAATGTTTGTTGAATGAATGAATGAGCACCAGGAGCAGGCTTGGGGACTCGGGAGGACTAGAGAAGTGAAATGACTGCAGAAGTAGTCATCATGAGGGCAGCTCAAGGCAGAGGCCAACAGAGGACGTGAGAAAGAGGCTCAAGGAGGTGATGGAAGCTCAGTCAGGGGACAGTGGCCAACTTTCAGGCCTCTGTCCCTAGTCCGGGCTTCTCCATGGAGTCTAGACTTCTAGGCTGGTGCCCAGACCCGTGACATTTTCTTCTTCCTTCAGGACTGGCATGCGGGAGCTTTGGTTTAGACTTCTCACATCACTGATCCAAATGTGGTAGGCTCAAAAACTGTCCCCCAAGGGTGTCCACACCCTAGTCCCCAGAACTTGTGAATGTGTTAACTTCCGTAGACACTCCATGGGTCCCCGAGCTTAGCACATCTTAGTCTGTGCTCACCACCTTGCCTCTCCCCAGTCCTGCACCTCCTCCTATGTCTCCACCTCAAGAGAGCTGCAATACCCACCCCTTGTCACCGTTTCATCCCAAGAGTCTTGCTTAGCCCTTGGCCACTACTCATCCCGCACATCCCTGTCACCTGCCAATCTTCCTCAGTGCCTCTCAGACCCAACCAGTGGACTGGGCTACTGACCCCCCCCCAGTCCCCTTTCCTGGGCAGCTACTGTGACCTCCGGTCCTGGCTGCATCATCCACGTGCAGCCCGATGGTCTTTCCACGGGGCCATCCTGCACACGTCTCTCCGCTGCTGAAATCCCGTTGATGGCTCCCCACTGGCCTGGCGAAGCTCCCCAGCCTGGCTCTCAGGCCCCTCGCTGTCCATCCCTGCCGACCTCGGAAGCCTCAGTGCAGCCACACTGGTGACCCGGGCAGGGCTCAGCCGAGCGAGAGCACGCGGAGCTGCCAAGACCGTGCTGGGCAGGAGGGTGGGGCGATGGCGTAGGGCTAAAGACACGGGCCAGGGAAACACACAGACCTTGATGTGAGTCCCAGCTCTAGCCCTGCAACCACATGACCCTCGGCACGTGACTTCCCACTCTGAGCCTCAGCTCCGTCATGTGCAAAGTGCCGACGGCAAACACACCTTTCCCCACGACGGGGTAAGAATTAAATGTGGTCAGGGCAGTGCCTGGCAAATGCCAACTGCCAAATAAAGGATAGGGCTTCTGCCATTATTCCTGTCTACTTAACACCGCTGGACAAGCACAAGGGGTGGCAGTCCATGGCCATGGGCCGAGGCCCTCCGCCTTGTTTTGTAAATAAAGTTTTATTGGAACACAGCCACAGCCATTCATTTGCATTGTCGTCTGTGGCTGCTTTCACGCTACCACAGCAGAGACCGTCTGGCCCGCAGAGCCTGAAATACGTACTGTGTGACCCTTCACCGAAGTTTGCCAAGTCCTGATCTGACAAAAATGACACGTATTTGTGAAGCGCCACCCTGTGCCAGGCGCTGTGCTGTTATTTTTGGCGTCATGAGTGCCTCCCTCCTAGTGTCCCTCTCCTCTCGTATTCCAGAACCTTCTATTGTTTCTAATGTCTTCTTAGCCCAGTCCACACCTTGAGCAAGTTCACGAGGGGATGAGGGGAAGGAAAGGTTCTCATGTGGCACAGCTACTGCGTGCCCGGCTCTGCACAAAGTTATCTTTTCATTTGGTCCCCACGGCTGCCCGGTGATGGCAGGGTCATTACCCATTGTTAGAGCCCTTTTCCCCTGTTAGAGCCATGAAGATCTGTACGGGGGCAGTGAAAAGATCTCAGACTCTGCAGACAGGCAGAATTCTGGCATTCCCCCCCTCCCAGCTGTGTGACTTTGGGAAAGTTGCTTAACCTCTCTGAGTTTTAGTGTCTATCATAAAATGGGGATGATAAGGGTGCTTATATCAAAGATGTGTTTGTGAAGGTCCCAGCACAGTGCCTGGCACATAGTGAGCTACTAAATCTATTATTAAGTATTACTGACATTATTACTCTGGTCACCATCCTCTGTAAAACAAGGATGTTGGCATCTGTTGGTAAGGGCTATTCTGAGACTGTAGGAGAGATTGCAAAATGCTGGTCAGTGGCTTGTTAATCCTCCTATGGGGTCTGAGTGCAGAAATTAAGGAGAAGTTTCTGGACCCTCTCGAACTGAGGCAGGGGCTTAAATGAAAGAACAGAACTGGGTAGCTCCTCTGTTTTCACCGGGAGAAAAGTGTTCCGCATCGTATACATACATCAAAACATCACACTGGACCCCATCAATGTATGCAACTATAACTTGTCAATAAAAAATTAAATTAAAATTTTTCACTGTGCAAAAAAAGAAAAAGGAAAAAACGTTCCCATTCCCTGGGCAGAGCGTGAGGCTGTGTTTAATGACACCTCGTGCTGGTCTCCGAGGAAGTAGGACAGGGTGTTGGGGTGTTGGCTCTGTGCAGCGGCAGAAGGCAGGAGGGGGAAGGTGTGATTTTTTTATTCCCTCCCGGCTGCTGTGTGGGGTTCTCGGCACACAAGGCTGCTCTCCATAGAGATTGCAAATGGGGAATTTGTGAAAAACGCCTTTGTGTTCCCGCAGCCCTGAGAATCTATTAAGCCCTGCGAACCTAATTACGTTCACAAGGCCGCCTCGTTACTGTTTCCTCTGTCTCGTCCTTCCTGGAGAGGGTGCAGATGTGGCTCTCGAGCGCGGCCATATGTTTCCAGGAGCGAAGCAGGAGGCTCGCTCCATGTGGTTCCCAGACACCTCCCGGGAGCTGGCTGCGTGCCAGGCCCTCTGCGCGGTGGAGCGGGGAGGCAGGTGTCTCGGCACACCGGCAGGTGCTGCACGCCCCTCGGGGAGCCCCAGGAGAGGCTGGGGAGAGGGGAGGCGCCCGGAGGATGGAGCAAGAGAGGGAGAGCAGGAAGGGCTTCTCTGAGGAGGAGACATTTCAGGTAAGCCTCGAAGCAAGATGACACAGAGGGCAGGTCCCCAATCTAGAGAGAAGCCCACATGTCCCCAGAGAGCTCTGGGTAGGGGCTGGACAAGTCAGGAGGAGAGAGATTGTGGAACTTTGCGGGGGGGGGTGTTTTATAAGGTTTTGCTCAGTGGCCCAGGGGAGCTGCTGAAAGGTGCTCAGCAGGGAGGAGACATTCATAGCACGGACAAGTCCCTCCGGTGGCCAGCATGGCACTTGGACTCAGGAAGCCGCACTGGAGGCTGAGGGGAGAGGAAGCCGGGGTTTTATCCACAAACTCCTGTGCCTTGGGGGTCGAGCGCCACCAGTGGCTCAGGACTTCTAGGCCACCTTGGGCCAGAGGACGCCCTCAGGCAGCGAGCCAGGAAACCGTCCACACCCACAGTGACCCTGTGGAGGGAGCCCCAGGGAGGCCAAGGGCAGAAGGGGAGGCCCCACAGCACCTGCTTAGCTGACGAGGACAAAAGGTGATGGTTGCTAAGCGTGGTGGGGCAGAGGAGTGTGGATTCTGATTGGGGTAGGGGTCTTGCGAGCTAATAGAGTGTTCTAGAATTCCCGGAGGGATGGACATGGCCTGAGCACTTCTGCGTACCTGTCCTGTGAGCTCACTTTTTTCTTCTAAAGGCTGACATTGGCTTTAAGCAGAGCACTTTCTCAGGTGGGACGTGGGAATTTGGAGTCATCACCAGGGGACGCCCCGTTTGTAGGGACCCGTGTAGAGGCCACGGACTAACGGCCACTGAGTGTAAATGAGGAGGGAAGGTCGGGCAGACAGAGCAATGCCGGCCTTTAAGGAGTGGGCTGAAGACCAAGAAGGTCCGGCTCAAGAGGTGGCCCGACAGTCAAGCGCCGTGCCCTGGACAGAGGGAAGGGGGCTGTGAGCGGAAGCCACAGTCCCAGGAGTCAAGGACTGAGCAGTGTCTTGGGGAAGGCATCATAACTTGGGGGAAAAGTGTGATCCTTTGGAGAAACTCAGCTCCACCTTCGGCAGCTGTGTGATCGCAGGCAAGTCTCTGAACCTCTCTGAGCCTTGGCTTCCTCCACCCAGGGTGATCGTATTCTGTCCCCTCTACACGTCGTGGGAATTAAGTGAGCCCTATGTGGACGTGCATAGCCCCATGTCTAGCACATAGTAAGTGCTTTATAAACATTTCCCCTCCCCCTGATGAGGACAGTGGTGAGGGCAAGGAAGGTGCTTCTAGCTGTATAGATAGATAGTAATGAGGACAGATGCCAGGTGAGTCCCTGATGGGAGGAGAGGCCCTAGTGACAACAAGGAGAGACAGTTCTCTGCACAGGTGGCTGCACGGGGAGGAAGGAGTGGGCACAGAAGTTTTTAGGAGACCTAAAGCTGAGAGGCTTTTATTTAAAGGCGGGCGAGACGGGAGCAGGATTTGATGCTGATGAGCTGCAGCGGGCAGAGAGGGGAGACCAGAGCTGAAGCGACAGAGGGACAGAGGGCGAGGCTCCCTGGAAGCAGAGGCTGGGATGGGGGCTCTTGAGAAGGCTGTTGTGGAGGGAGGGCCCTCTGGAGAAGGGGCTGCAGGAATCGGGGCGCCCAGGGGAAAGGGCTGGGCAAGGATGTGGCCACAGCTGGAGACTCGCTGGACCATAGCTGCCCCACAGAGACGGGGTGGCCTTCTGCAGGGCGGAGCAATGACGCGGGTGGGTGTCATCGGGTCTGACGCTGGCAGCGTCCACTACAGTGAGCACCCTCCAATAGCAGGCCTCAAGCTGGGGGCATGTTTTTCACTTTGGGGCCATTAGGACGAAGTTTTTTAGATGCCCTAGAAAATCTGAGGTGCTTGGTGGCTGTACCATGTTTCGTTGGTTTGCACCTGTTACCCATCAGTCATATAGTGTCTTTATGCGGGGTCTGTCTCCCTAATTGATTGTGGGACTGACGGGCAGTTGGGGAGGGGGCTCTCTCGTCCCCAGAGCTCAGCATTATGTCCCTCATAAAGCAGACATTCACGAAAGGCCTGACCCTAGTTTACTGAGCATATATTCGTAACTACAGCAGGAGAAAAGCTCCTCCATGGAGAATTTGACATTCTTCCCAGATCACATCCAGTTCTGCCGTTGTGGCTTTAATTTTTCAATAGGTCCAGCAAGCATTTGCCATTGCTGTGTGCAGGCCCTAATCTGGGTATCAGGGATATACAGAAAACTGTAGAAAGTCTGTAGTTCTGAAGAAGGTGCATTCTGTGGATCCTACTCTTAAAAATGGGGAGGAAATGCTCATTCTTAAAAAATTTCAATTATATAGTGTATTCATGTGATGAGAAAAATTTGAAATCAGGAAAGATTGCTTTCAGATAAAATACATGATCATTGGATTTAAAAATTCAGTGAAAGCAGTGAGCAACGCTGCCGACAACCAAATAAGCAAAAACGATCAGCTCAACGTTTTCTCCCCAAACTCCAAGAATGTAAAAAAGCTCAAAATCATGCCTGAAGATATAAAAGATCCTGATGATTCAATACGTGTTTAATAGGAACTTAAGAAAAAAGGCAATAATGAAATAAATAACTGTATAAAATATCTCTTATCCAAAGAAAGTGGAAAATGTTCAGCTCAGAAGAACCTACCACGTATCAGCAAAGTTAAATCTATTGCCCACGTGTAAAAATTGCACAGTGTAATTTGTTTTTATTTAAAGGTTTTAAAAAAGCTATTATTGTTATTATTATTTGGACTGGATTTTATTCTAAAAGGATCTGAATTTTAAGCAGCGGAGTAGCACGTCTGATTTACATATTTTAGAGAGAGGTGAGTGGTGTGGGAGGGAGAGGAATGTTCTCGGAGGTGGAGCCAACAGCGTGTCTGCGCTGGGGTCTGGGGGAGTGAGGGAAAGGGAGAAGTCAAGGCCTGTGCCCGGGTCTGTGGTTTGGGCAACTGCAAGAAAGATGGCGCCGTGTACTATTTTGGTAAAAAAATAAAATAAAATAAAAAACTGGGGAAGGAACAAAGTTAAGGAGTATGAAGAGCTCCGTTTGCAGCGTGTGGAGTTTGACTTGCTTGCAGGGCATCCAAATGAAGATGTCAGTCAGGCAACCGAACGTAGGCATCTGGCGCCCCGGGTGCAGACGAGGAGACCTTATTTCAGACACTTATTTCAGCCACACTTCGGAAGGCTGAAGCAGGAGGATTGCTTGAGTCCAGGAGTTTGAGGTTGCAGTGAGCTATGATGATGCCACTGCACTCCAGCCCAGACAATAGAGTGAGACCCTGTCTCAAAAAAATTTAAATTGTGATAAAATATACATAACAGAGTGAGACCCTGTTCATCATGTGTTACCTTATTTCAGACACTTCATGGTACCTAACGTGGCCAATCAAGTTGCATGGGTGCCTGCCATTGCCCCTCATCCCAGACCTCCCAGAACCCATCGTATTGAAGTCCAACACTATGCTCTGAAGAGCCCATGTTGTTGTTCTTATTATTGTTTGCTTTGAATCCGCTTTTGAAGAAATAAATATTACATTTTTATATGTCCTTAAGCACTTGATAGTAATGTTTTATGTTTTAAACCTGCCCCGTAAAGGTGTTATACTGTGTGTGTCCATCTGAGATTTTTCACTCATTATTTTTGAATCCACTCATGGTAGGCATGGCTCTAGGTCATTCCCATTAACACTGTTCGGAATTCCATTATGTAAACATACCACAGATTTTTGCCATTTCCCAACGGAGGAATATTTAGATTATTTCCGGTTTTTCTGGAATTAAAAAAATGCTGTAATGATCATCATCTTTCTTGTAATGTGTAATTTTCAAAAGGTGACACCGTAACTGTCATACAAATATAAAATGAAAAGGTATCCAAGACTTAACTCGTTATTAATAAGGAAGCCAGTGAGATAGTAAATAGGTTCAAAGGAGAATCTGAAGAGTAGACACATAGATGGGCAATCGGGATGCTGAAATGAATTTCCTAATAAAGGAAAAACTGGTTAATATCTGTAGAGCAAGACGATATGATGACTGGCATCATCTTTTCTACAGGGTGGGAACAATTACATCCCTACCAGACAAAATGTGTTTTGCATTTTTATGGATAAGAGTGAGTTCCATTCCACCTCACGCTCATTAGGATGGCTGAGAGGGAGAGAGAGAGAGAGAGAGGTGTAGCACGGATACGGAAAAACCAGAACTATTAATAGAACCCTTATGTGCTGTTGGTGAAAATGTAAAATGGTGCAGCCACTATGGAAAACAGTATGGGGGTTTCTCAAAAATTAAAAATAGAATGACCATATGACACAGCAATTCCAGTTCTGGGTATATACTCAAAAGAATTAAAAGCAGGGTCTCCAAGAGATGTTATTTGTACATCCATGTTCACGGCAGCATTATTCACTATACCCCAAAGGCGGAAGCAACCTAGGTGTCTATCAGTCAGCAGATGGATGGATAAACAGCAGGTGACATTTTACATGCAATGGCATATTGTTCAGCTTTAAAAGGGGAAGGAAGTCATGATCCATGCTACAGCATGGGTGAACCTAAAAGACATGATGCTAAGTGAAATAAGCCAATCACAAAAGAACAAATACTGAATGGTTGCACTTATATGAGGGATCTAAATAGTCAAATTCATAGAGACAGGAAGTAAAATGCTGGTTTCCAGGGACTTGGGGGAGGGAGGAATGGGGAGTTATTATTTAATAGGTACAGAGTATCAGTTTTGCAAGATGAAAAGAATTCTGTGGAATTCTGTTGGTGGTTGGTAGCACAACAATGTTAATGTACTTAATGCCACCGAACTGTACACTTAAAAATGGTTAAGATGCTAAATTTCGTTATGTATATTTTATCACAATTTAAATTTTTTTGAGACAGGGTCTCACTCTGTTATGTATATTTTATCACAATTTAAATTTTTTTGAGACAGGGTCTCACTCTATTGTCTGGGCTGGAGTGCAGTGGCATCATCATAGCTCACTGCAACCTCAAACTCCTGGACTCAAGCAATCCTCCTGCTTCAGCCTTCCGAATAACTGACGTGAGCCACTGTGCCCAGCCAATTTAAATTTTTGAATGATAAAAAAAAAAACAGTTGCCTTAATATCGTCTTTCTAACTCAGATAACCCTGGAGGTCACTAGACAATGCCTAGCAGCCCATTAAAAGGACACTCATTTGTCCATTTCAAAGTCTTTCACAATTTTTCCTGCAGGATGTGTGCTTTCTTGTGCACACAGGCAAGTTCTTTACAGTGAACATGTGGAGTAGACTTGCTAGGTGTTAGGATGTGTGCGTCTTCAATGTACTGGGTATTGTCAGATTTTTTTCCTGGCGATTCCCACTTACTAGTTTATATTCTCAACAGCAGTCAAAGCAGAAACCCAAACAGCCCAGTCAACTTGTGAAAAGGTGTCCAACCCTACTAGGAATCAGAACAGTGTGAATTAAAATAACTTTGAGAGCATTTCACACTTAGCAAGTTTGCAAAAATTCAAAAATCTATCATTATCAAGTGTTGGCAAGATATGAAATTACTGATTCAGGAATAGCTGATAGCAGAATTCTAAAGCAGGCATCTGGGAAGAAAAATAAAACAAAACAAGCCCTATCACAAAGCTCTAAGGCCAATTTGCCCTTGCGGAAATAGTGTCAGATTCTTGTTTAAGACTTAGGGAAGAGTGTCATTGGATCTTTTGGGTAGATGCCCAGTAATGGGATTGCTGGATCAA